>CM037644.1:4252583-4289709 GCA_015227895.2 Colaptes auratus
CCCAGGTCCCTCTCTGCCTGGCTGCTCTCCAGCCACTGAGGGAGCTGGGGTTGCTTAGCCTGCAGAAGAGGAGGCTCAGGGGAGACCTTATTGCTCTCTGCAACTGCCTGAAGGGAGGTTGTTAGCAGGTGGGGTTGGTCTCTTCTCCCAGGCCCCCAGCACCAGAACAAGAGGACAACAGTCTCAAGCTGCCACCAGGGGAGGTTTAGGTTGGAGGTTAGGAAGAAGTTTTTCCAGCAAGAGAGATGGCCATTGGAATGTGCTGCCAGGGAGGTGGTGGAGTCACCATCCCTGGAGGTGTTTAGGAAGAGCCTGGATGAGGCACTTGGTGCCATGGTTTAGTTGATGAGATGGAGCTGGGTGATAGGTTGGACTCGATGATCTTGAAGGTCTTTTCCAACCTGGTCAATTCTGTATTCTGAAGGAGACAGGGGCTGGGAGATGTCACCGCAGTGGGGAAAGAGGTGAAGTGACTCGGTTGCACAGTGGTAGAGCAGGGAGTGGAATTAGGTCTCTGCTAGGGTATTTAGGCACATCTAAACTCATTTCTCATGGTGCCTCAAGGCAGACTAGGTGACTTCTTTCAGTGCTGCTTTTGCCCCATTTTATTACCAGCCCATGGATGCGTTAGCTGGTACCTGCTAATTAGTGTCCGCAGGTGAGGACAAACCCAGCTCAGGCTCACCTCAGCTTGCCTGGGGTAAACTACATGCTGACCATGACTGTTTTTCTTCTTCCCACTGACCAGCTAGATGCTGTGCCAATCTTGATCAACTTGGTAGTTTCAAAAACTGAATTCAATTAATTTCATCAGAGAGACGAGCCCTCTGGCCATGAGGGTTTGCAAGGAGAGGCACAGAAAGTAGGCTTGGCTCCCCACCTGCATTTCTCTGGAGTCACTGAAATCATACCCATTAATTCCTAACCTGAAAATACAAATAGAAAGCTGACAGAGACTGCAGAAAATATGACATAGAGTGAAGCTGTGTTCTAAGTGGGTATGCCAAGGCCTTGCTATGAAAGAGGGGAGGGAAAAAGCCTCTTCTGAAGATCCAACACATCAGTGATGATAAACAGATAGAAAGAATAGAATAGACCAGGTTGGAAGAGACCTTCAGGATCATCGCATCCAACCTATCAGCCAACACCACCTAATCAACTAACCATGGCACAAGCAACCTATCAAGTTCTCCTCCTGAACACTCCAATGATGGTGACTCCACCACCTCCCCAGGCAGCCCCATCCAATGGGCAATCACTCTCTCTGTGTAGAATTCTTCTAACCGCCAGTCTGAACTCCCTGGTGCCAACTTGAGACTGTGTCCTCTGTTGTTCTGTGGGCTGCCTGGGAGAGAAGAGACCAGCCCCCGCCTGTCCACAGCCTCCCTTCAGGTAGTTGTAGAGAGCAAGGTGGTCTCCCCTGAGCCTCCTCTTCTCCAGATCTTCCAATGGGATGTTTGACTGAGGCAAAAGAAGATGGATTAAGCCAGGCATTCATTTTTCCCTGTCAAGTCTCCTATCAAGATAATTTTATTTGATGGTGCAATGTAATAAACTCCCCCCTTTTTTTTTCCTTAACACATATTTGGGGGGGAAGCAGGCAATGGTGTAACGCAGTAATTAGCCATATTTGCCTTTACTATGTGTGAATAAGATTAATATAGTGGAGTGTTCACCCTAATTGATCTATTATGTGATAGGGCCTCGCAACCAGACTGCAAATTACAGTTTAACCCCCCAAAGGGCCAGGCTTGTTTAGAGGAATGTGCGAGTCTTTAGGAGATAAAATTAATAGAACTGACGTTGACCTAAATATTCAGTGTTATTAATTGTTTCAGTGGATTGTGCTGCTGCTTTTATGTGCACCCAGGCAGGCAGCCCTGGTTAGGCAGGGGGGAGGTTTGTGACAGCAGCGGGGAAAGGGTGGCCAGCAGAAAACATGACAATTACTGCAAGCCAGGTTTCCTGGGTTTAAAAAAACCCAACAAAAAAACAAAAGGGAAAGAAAAAAAAAAGGAAAAAGGAAAGAAAAGAGAGAGGGGGAGGAAGGAGAAAGGGGGGAAAAAAAAAAAGTGATTGTCACAGGCCCTTAAAATTGCTATTCCATGTGGTTGTGATTAAACAAATCATCCGTGCAGCCCGTTTTGGAACATAATGGCTCTGTGGGAAAAAAAAAATGTAAATCAGGTTTTTGTATTAATGAAAACAGTTTAATATGGTTTTAATGACCCATTTTTCAGTCTTCACCAGAAAGTAATTACCAGTTAGATAGTTAGTGCTCTGGGCTTTGTTCCGGCTCTCAGAACTCCTTCAGCCGGTCGCCCCCCCACCCCCCCACCCTGGGGGAGTCCTGCGGAGCTTCCTTGGACCAGCCATGGGCTGGTGACCCAGCAGCGAGGGGGCATGAGGGATGGGTGGGTGTCTGACTTCTCTATTGATTGCTGATAAGGCCAAAGGTAAACCCATAATGAGAGACAGCAGCTGCCCCTGAAAACAAAACTGGGGAGAGCTGGCTGTGCCTGATTCTGGGCTCCTCGATTTAAGAAGGACATTGAGACTCTTGAAGGTGTCCAGAGAAGGGCAACGAGGCTGGGGAGGGGTCTGGAGCACAGCCCTGTGAGGAGAGGCTGAGGGAGCTGGGGTTGCTTAGCCTGGAGAAGAGGAGGCTCATGGGGAGACCTTATTGCCATCTACAGCTACCTGAAGGGAGGTTGTAGCCAGGTGGGGGTTGGTCTCCTCCCAGGCAACCAGCACCAGAACAAGAGGACACAGTCTCAAGCTGTGCCAGGGGAAGTTTAGGCTGGAAGTGAGGAGAAAGTTCTTCCCAGAGAGAGTGTTAGCCATTGGATGTGCTGCCCAGGGAGTGGTGTGGAGTCCCCATCCTGGAGGTGTTCAAGAGGGGATTGGATGTAGCACTTGGTGCCATGGTTTAGTAGTCATGAGGTCTTTGGTGACAGGTTGGACTTGGTGATCTTTGAGGTCTTCTCCAACCTTACTGATTCTATGAATAACTTACTTCTGGGAGTAAGGGCAGGGACTGACAGCTGCAAGAGGGAACATCTGGGCATCATGGCAGGATGGGGAGCAGAGCATGCACCTGAATGTGGGCAGCTTGGCTCCCAAGGGAAGGTGCTGCCCAAAGGTGTACTGTTGTTAACATCGACAGCCAGGAGGTGCGGATGGCTGTAGATCCATGGTTCATAGAATGGTTAGGGTTGGAAGGGACCTCAAAGATCATCTAGCACCATCCCTGGAGGTATTCAAAAAAGGATTGGATGTGACACTTCAAGACATGGTTTAGTGGTTGCCCTTGTCAAAAGCCCCTCCCTAGCTCTTCTGTAGCTCCCTTCATGTACTGGAAGGCTGCTCTGATGTCTTCTCTACTCCAGGCTGAACAGCCCCATTCTCTCAGGCTGTCCCATTAGGAGAGGTGCTGCAGCTCTCTGACCATCTTTGTGGCCTCCTCTGGACCTGCTCCAGTTCCATGTCCTTCTTGTTTTGGGGGTACCAGAACTGGACAGAGTACTGCAGGTGAGGTCATTGTCCTGCTGGTCACAATTAGTTTGATGTAGCCTAGAACACAGCTGCCTTCGGGGCTGCCAGTGAACATTGCTGACTCACATTGAGTTTTTTCATCACCTGACACCCCTAAGTTCTTCTCTCCTCCAGACTGCTCTCAGCTATTCCTCACTCAGCCTGGCTTTGTGCTTGGAATTATCCCGACCCAGGTGCAGACCCTTGCCCTTGGCCTTGTTGAACTTCATGAGGCTGGCTTGTCTTCACCTCTCCAGCCTGCCATGACTTCTTCTCCAGCAGAAATCAGAGGAGTAGGGATGCCAAAGCCACTGGGGAAGCTGAGACCCTGGATTTGTGCGTTCCTGCCAACCCAGTAAACCCCACTGCCTCTCTGCTCTTGTGTATGAAATCAAATGTCTGACTAAATGCCTGAGCTCATTGCAGGTTTGTAATGCTTGGACAGGGCTGCTTATTCAGACTGGGTTTACTGGATTAGTTTCTGCTGCAATGCTGCCCAGTGCTGCTGTGCTCACCCTCTAAGACAGGCACTGCAATGGGCTCAGAGCAGTCATCAGAGCAGGCAAGGCACCGATGGGCACCTTTGAATCAAGCAAATTAAGACCATGTCAGAATAGAATAGAATTAACCAGGTTGGAAGAGACCTTTGAGATCACAGAGTCTAACCTATCATCCAGCACCATCTAATCAACTAAACCATGGCACCAAGCACCCCATCCAGTCTCTCCTAAACACCTCCAGGGATGGTGACTCCACCACCTCCCTGGGCAGCACCTTCCCACGGCCAATCTCTCTTTCTATGAAGAACTTCTTTCCTAACATCCAGCCTAAACCTCCCCTGGCACAGCTTGAGGCTGTGTCCTCTTGTTCTGGTGCTGCTTGCCTGGGAGAAGAGACCAACCCCCACCTGGCCACAACCTCCCTTCAGGTAGTTGTAGAGAGCAAGAAGGTCTCCCCTGAGCCTCCTCTTCTCCAGGCTAAGCAACCCCAGCTCCCTCAGCCTCTCCTCACAGGGCTGTGCTCCAAACCCCTCCCCAGCTTTGTTGCCCCTTTTCTGGACACATTCCAGCAACTCAACATCTTTCCTAAACTGAGAGCCCTAGAACTGGACACAGGACTCAAGGTGTGGCCTAACCAGTGCTGAGCCCAGGGCACAATGACTTCCTTGCTCCTGCTGGCCACACTATTCTTGAGGCAGGCCAGGATGCCATTGGTCTTCTTGGCCACCTGGGCACACTGCTGGCTCATGTTCAGCCTACTATCAACCTGTACCCCCAGGTCCCTCTCTGCCTGGCTGCTCTCCAGCCACTCTGACCCCAGCCTGTAGCACTGCATGGGGTTGCTGTGGCCAATGTGCAGAACCTGGCACTTGGATGTGTTCACTCTCCTGCCCTTGGACTCTGCCCATCTGTCCAGCCTGGCAAGGTCCCTCTGCTCATAATTTGCCCCTGCTCACATGGGAGCAGCTACTTGATAACAGAGGGCTCTTCAGTGTTGTGAGGAAAGGCACAGCACAGCTCAGCTCCTCAAGGAAGGAATATGCAGGGTTTGCAAAGGTGGCATCTTTCACTTCAGGAGTGCATAATATTGGAATCACTAGAAATTTTATTATCAAGGAAGGATGGCCTCTAAAATCTTGCTGCAGTGGCTGAAAACATGCTCATCCTGTTGCTCTTGGATTTGGAGCAGGGTTTTGGAGAATACTAGAGTGAAGTCCCCAGTGACAGGCCAAGAGGTAATGGCCATAAAGTTGAACATAGGAAGTTCCATCTAAACATGAGAAGGAACTCCTTTGCTTTGAGGCTGGCAGAGCACTGAAACAAGCTGTCAAGGAGGTGGTGGAGACTCCGTCTCTGGAGACTTTCAGGGCTCATCTGAGTGTGTTCCTGTGTGATCCTGCTCTGACAGTGGGGACTGAGCTCTGTGGCTTTTTTTACTTCCACTTAAAGTAAAAAAAAATGTCTACAATCCTGGGGGCTGGGGAGGGGGGGAGGCATGGAAAGAATTGTCAAAAATGGAAAAATGTCTTTAATATCAGGTGGTTTTGGACTTACAGTTGGTAGTTATACGTTTTGCAACCTAAATTGGGACACTGCTTCAATTTGTTTCCCCACTCAAGTAATTTAAGTTGCCAGATTGTTTCCCGACTTTGCAATTTCAATTTGCTCGTTTTTCCCAGACTCATCTTTCCTCTTCGTAGAGAAGGCTTGCAGAATCAGTCAAATATTCCTTCTCTGGAGACTTTCAAGACCCAGCTGGATGCATTCCTGTGCAACCTGTGCTGGATTCTCTGGTCCTGCTCCGGCACGGGGGTTGGACTTGATCATCTCTGGAGGTCCCTTCCAGTCCCTAACATCCTGTGAGCCCTGTGATCTTCAGAGGTCCCTTCCAATCCCTACCATTCTGTGGAGGCTGGGATATTACAGTGACCTGTGACTTGATCACTGATTTTAAGAAGGACATTGAGACACTTGAACATGCCCAGAGAAGGGCAACAAAGCAGGTAAGGGGTTTGGAGCACAAGCTCTATGAGGAGAGGCTGAGGGAGCTGGGGTTGCTTAGCCTGGAGAAGAGGAGGCTCAGGGGAGACCTTCTTCCTGTCTACAACTACCTGAAGGGTGGTTGTAGCCAGGTGGGGGTTGGTCTGTTCTCTCAGGCAACCAGCACCAGAACGAGAGGACACAGTCTCAGGCTGCACCAGGGGAAGTTTAGGCTGGAGGTGAGGAGAAAGTTCTTCACTGAGAGAATTGTTAGCCATTGGAATGTGCTGCCCAGGGAGGTGGTGGAGTCCCCATCCCTGGAGGTGTTCAAGAGGGGATTGGATGTGGCACTTGGTGCCATGGTTTAGTCGTGAGGTCTGTGGTGACAGGTTGGACTCGATGATCTTTGAGGTCTCTTCCAACCTTGGTGATTCTGTGATCAGTGCATTCAGAGCTCATCCTCCTGAGCTTTCTGGTGGAGAGAAGTTCAGTGCCACCTCATGCTCACATACAGACAAAAATAATGAAGTTGAAGTTGCAGGTAAAATCTAGAGGCTGGAAGTTTCTGATTTGTGGATGTTGGGCTCACTGCACAAGCTTAGTGGATCCAAGTGTGCTTTGCTGAAGCTTAAACACATCTGAAAGGTCTCTTGCTTGGGAGCAAAGGCAGGGATTCTTTAGGTACTGGCTCAGCCACTCCCAGTGAAACTGGTAGGTTTGTTGTGTAGTGTCCAGTACCTTAGCTGAGGTATCTCAGGCTGTTGCAAAGCTGCATACCTGGGCTCATGCAAAGCTCTGTGCAGCAGTAACTGCTTGGCTGCAGGTCAGTGGGGAAGTACCTGCAGAAGGTGTGCAAGTTGTTACTGCAAGTGGCTGTCAGGAGACATCAGAGCTGGCCTGGAACGCATCCAGTACCTGTCTGGATGTGTTCCTATGTGATCTGCTCTAGGTGATCTTGCTCTGGCAGGGGAGTTGGACTGGATGAGCTTTTGAGGTCCCTTCCAGCCCCTAACATACTGTGATTTTAGCCTGGAAGCCTGGTGCAATAGTGGACTCTTTTAAATGCCTGGGGAAAAGCTGGAAGAGGGTAGATTTAGACTGGGTATTAGGAAGAAATTCTTTAGAGTGAGGGTGGTGAGACACTGGAACAGGTTGCTTGTGGGGGCTGTGGATGCCCTCTCCTTGGAGGTGTTCCAGGCCAGGTTAGATGAGGCCTTGAGCAACCTGGGCTAGTGGAGGGTGTCCCTGCCCATGCAGGGGGGTTGGAACTAGATGATCTTTAAGGTCCCTTCCAACCCAAACCATTGGATGCTTCAGTGAAAGACACATTTTGGCCTGATGTTTCTGCCCCTTATTTCAATGGGGAAACATCACAACACGCGTGCCACTGTAGAGGGATGACTCAGTGTTCCTGAGAAATGGAGTTGTTTGAGGGCAGTGAGTGAGAACAAGAGATTTTGAGGGAGGGAAGGATGCCTCAGACTTTATTTATCCATTGTAAAGAAGCCTAAGAAAGTAAACAGAAATCAATTTCCTCAGAACTCCCCCCTAGGTCACCGGTAAGGGAAGCAGTGTGACACAGCTCAGTGCCATCCACTGCAGGTTTTTTGTCAAGAGCAGAAGGAAAGGTGGTGCTTTATATTTATTTTTGAAGTGGGAAGTGGCTCACCAGGTAATAGCAGGGAGATGATTCAGTGCTTACAGTTGTGACATGCCAGCGTCTCGCAGGCTCAAAGGCTTTATTGTGTTCTCCTTTTCATCTTCCAAACGTTGAGCCCCTGTGTTCCTATCATTTCCCCCCCCTTTCCTATGTGAAATAAGGAGCATATTCTAAACAATGGTGCTCTTTTGATACATGCCAGAAGAAAGAAACACTGACTTGGAGAACAGCAGATCATAGCTGTCCACAAAGAAGTACAGAGAGGTGCTAATCCTTTTGGCATGGCGCTGCAACAGTTGCTCCTGCTGGCTGAAGGAAAGCCAACAATTATTTTTCTCTTCTAACGCAACAGGGACAAAGAAGCTTCCCTCAGCAGCCCAGCTCTGCCCTAATTTGTGTGGCAGCTTTTTAGGGAAGGGAGCAAAAAGTCATTTTAGGAGCTATTGAAGGACGTCTTCCTCTTTCATAGCTCCTGTATGGTTTTGGCAGGTGGAGCAGAATACATTTGCGGAGCACATCAATGGCAGCAGCCTGCAAAGGGTTCAGAAGGGCCTAATCATCTCCCCAGTGGCGACACAGCTGCTCTGAGATCCTGCCAAGCAGGAGGCACCTTGGGGACCCAAGGAAGGGTTGCACTGTGAATGGGTCTACAGGGCTGGTGGGGTTCTCATCTGCAGAAAGAGAGGTGACAGGGCCAGGTTGGGAAGCCAGAGCCCAGGGCTTGTGGGGCCTCGTGTTGGACTGTGCTTTATGACAAGCTTTGCCTGAGACAACTCTTTTCTTTGCTGCTTCAGTGAACCTTGGGGGAACTGGTTATGATGTCGCTGAAGAAAGGCTCTGGGGACCGTCACCCTTGCTCCTGCAGACAGGTAGTTGTGACTCATAAAGGGCTCACCCCTGGGAGCTGCTGCATGGTCCATCTTTGGAAGTGCTTTGAAATTCAGATGGAGTTTTTTTCTGCCTCAAACAGAATGACTTTTGCTGTCCTGTTGTGTGTTGGGTTTGATGGCAGCTCCCTGCTGAATGCTGCACTGTGGTGGGGGCCTTAAGATGTGTAACACATGTGAAGCAGAAGCTATTAAGAGAAGTTTTGTGGGGCTCTTCCATGTGGTTAGCAAGAGTGCATGAGCAGATCCAAGATGATTGACCGGACACCAGCAATGCCAACTGGGATTCCTTGTGGAATCCTACCAGGGACAGAAAAGTCACTTTTTCTCCCCTGTATGGCCTAGGGTGAAGCAAGGACATGCCAACAAATGGCTCTTGATGTAATGTCCAGGGGGAATGAGGGGCTAAAGCCCAGAGATGACACAGTGTGGGCCTGAATACTTACAGGGTGAAGAACCATAACGCCAGGTGCTTATCCCTGGGTTGACCTGGGAGGCCTATTTTGATCAGGACAAAACAGCTGTCACGACACAAGTGACTTGTGTTGCCTGTGTATTTGATCATAGATCACTGGAGGTGTTTAGGAGGAGACTTAATGGGGTGCTTGGTGCCATGGTTTAGTTTGATTAGATGGTGTTGGATGATAGGTTTCATAGTTTCATAGTTTCAGTTAGGGTTGGAAGGGACCACAAGGATCATCTAGTTCCAACCCCCCTTCCATGGGCAGGGATACTCTACACTAGATCAGGCTGGCCAGAGCCTCATCCAGCCTGGTCCTAAATACCTCAAGGGATGGGGCCTCAACCACCTCCCTGGACAACCCATGCCAGGGCCTCACCACCCTCACGGTGAAGAACTTCCTCCTCACATCTAGCCTGAATCTCCCCACCTCCAGCTTCATCCCATTCCCCCTAGTCCTATCACTCCCTGATAGCCTGAAAAGTCCCTCCCCAGCCTTCTTGTAGGCCCCCTTCAGATCCTGGAAGGCCACAATGAGGTCACCTCAGAGCCTTTTCTTCTCCAGACTGAACAGCCCCAACTGCCTCAGTCTGTCCTCACAGGAGAGGTGCTCCAGCCCTCTGATCATCCTCGTGGCCCTGCTCTGGACACCTTCCAGCACCTCCAGATCCCAGGTTTGGACTCAATGATCTCAAAGGTCTCTTCCAACCTAGTCTGGTCTAGTCTGGTCTATTCTGCTGTTGAGGTTGGAAGAGACCTTTGAGATAATCAAGTCCAACTGCTCATCTAGAGCTCATAGTCCCACCCCTACCACTAAACCATGTCCCTAAGCACCACATCCATGCATCTTTCAAAGATCCCTCTGGGCAGCCTGTTCTAATGCCTGAGAACCCCTTCTTTGGAGAAAATTTCCCTAATAGCCAACCTGAATCTCTTCTGGCACAGCTTAAACCCTTTTCCTCTTGTCCTGTCACTGAGAAGACGCCGCCGCCCACAAAGAATGAAATCATCTTGATTCCTCTGGTTCTTCCCAAGGGACTTCTGGGCTTGGAGAAGGATTTTGTAACTCTGTGACTATATATCATATTAGAGAGGCAAGTGCTGTGGTCAGGGGTTGTCTTTTCCTGTGTGCCTGTGACATTGTTTGACGTTCACTGGCTCAGTTTTCTGCCTGAAACCTCTCTGGGCTTTACTGTACCGTGAGTGAAAAAAAGTAATGAGATTGGCTTAGAGATACAAAAGCTCCAGGAGTTTTAATTTCTCTACCAGACTGAGACACATAGAGGTCCTCCATCCCTTGAAGACTGGTGTGGGTGGGACTATTTCCACAGCCAGTGTGCAGCACGTGGCCAGCCTTTGCCCAATGCGTTTTAGCTCCTCCACAGCCTCCTGACAGCGCTGTGTTTGGCACCTGAGTGAACTGCCCACCACCCTGCCCAGTGCAGTGTTCCAGCCACACTAAACCAAGCATGGCACCACTTTCCCAGGGCTCAGTTGCTCCTGCTGGTGTTGCTGTGCCCGCATTGCCCTGCTCTGCCAAGTGCTTACTCTGCTGGAACTCCCAAACCTTGTCAAAGGAACCTAAAATGAATGTGCCAAAGCTTGTGGATCGTTGGTGGATGTTGGTATCTGTAAGCTCCTACTCTGAAAACCTTCCTTGACTTTTTCATCCCTTTCACCTTCCCATCACAGTGAGGCTTTCTTCTCAGGAGGCCTCATTCCTCCTTTTATTTGCCCTGTTCCATGCTGCTTTGTCGCTCTCTGACATCTCTCCCTCGGTTAGGCTATTTCTGTCCTGTCTCTGCGTTTGATGGCCAGATGGTTGAGAAGTTCTGTATCTGGAAGACACTTGGGGACACCAAAAAGCAGGGGGTTTAATTTTTGACTGGACAAGAACTTGATTTATTGTGTTCCTGTCACTGTGGTTTCGTTTTATCTGGGTTTAATGTCTGCTTTCTTTAAAAACAAATGTCGGGGGAGGGTCAGGCTCTGAGTTAGATTTCAGTGCTGTGACTTCATGGGACTGTTGCAGATTCCTGAGCCCAGCACCAGGTCCTTTGCCTCCTGGAGTCCTTTGCTGTGCCCTAGACTCTGTGCCATGCTTATGTAGCTCGGTAATGCTGCCTGTGCCAGGGCTGTGCTCCCTTGACTCCCGTGTGGGAAAAGCAGGAAGGAGCAAGCTGCTGTGGGCAGTGAGATGAAGAGCTTGAGGGGGAAGGGGTAAGCACCCAGGGGGGTGTCTGTTCTTAATCAATTTAAAGACTTTTGCAGATTGGGTTTCTCAAGCTGGGAGATGGTCTGAGGAGGTGGGGAACTCCTGAAAGCAAAGCCCTGTGTCTTCCCAAGGAGGTCTGCTTAGCTGCTGTCTAAGAGCAGCTTGGGGAGTTTCAGAGCAGCTGCGTGGGAGGAGAAGAGGGATTTGTGGTTGAGCTTCTGGGAATTAAAAAGGGTTGAAATTTTGCCAGCCAAAAATGAGATCCCTTTAAAACTAGGGTGAAATTCAGGCACCACTGAAATCAGTGGTGGTTCTATTCTGAACTGCAGGAACATCAACATTTTTCCCCAGCTGCGTGGGGGAAGAGTTGGAGGTACATCCATCGTGGTGTTTGCTACCAAAGCTCTACAGCGTGAACACCTTTGTAGAAATGAAGTGTCACAGCTGCAGTGCCAGGGCTCTCAAACTTGTATGTGCATGTTCAGACAACACAGGGAAAAAATGGGGGGGGGGGGAGGTGGTGTTTGTAGGGTTAAATTCCCTACGCTCCTTTGTATAATCAGGAGCGAGTGTGCTCCAGCATGGACCGTTCCCTGACTTTAAATGTGGCTTTTCCTCTGGAGGGAAGAATTTGTTTTATTTCCCCAGGATGGTGTGACCTGCCTGGTGCTGTGCATGGTATTGTAAATACTTCTCCCCCATACAGGGCAATCAAGTAACAATTAAAAAGGAACCGACTAAAAAGGCACTAATTAAATCTATTAGAGTAACAAGCCCTAGCAGAAAGCTGTGCGTGGGATAGGTAGGTGAGTACACACTTCAGAGAAAAGAAAGGTAGATTGATTTAACTGCCAATTTATGGATGTGGTTTTGGCTGTAATGTATGGGTTTTAATTGGGTACTTTGGTCAGGAGATGGTGCTGTGAATATGTCCAGCTGTCTTTTACACTACACTTCTCTAAGCATCCCTGGTGCTATGCAGCACTGAACTCTGAAAGCAGATTGCCCTGAAGATCTTTTCTGCTGTGAGATCTGCCCTGTGTGGCTCTGAGAAGAGGAATGAATTACATGGTTGAGGAGCTGCCACGCAGCTTTTGTACCTCAGATGTGGTCTCTGGGTAATTTGCTATCACCTGCTCTTCCCTAGCAATGAGGGTTTGTCCTATCCTTTGCCCTCACTCCTCTCCAAGGGTGTGTTATTTGGGGAAAACCCAGGCAACTGGTAGCAAGCCTCAAGCATCAAGTTGTTTTACCATCTGAAACAGAGCTGTAGCAAAGCTTCTGGTAATAATATGAATTCCTGCTGACCTTAGCAGTAATATCTTCTGTCTTGCATGCTTGAGGTGGCTTGGATAAGTACCCAGTAGGGAAAGCTGTCGGCAGACATGTCTGCAAAGCTTGTTGTCTCAAATCTGAGACCTGAATACAGAATCTAACAGGGTCTGGTATGTCCACCAATAATTCCTGCAGGATTGCTAGAAAGATAACAAACCATTAATGGGCTGCTTTTAATTGTCTTCTAATCTGTATAGTATTCCCCTCATGAATGTATTTTTGTGTGTTCTTAAGGGTAAAAATATTAGGCAATTTCAAGGTCTGGAGAGAAAAATGCTCTGCAAAAGAAACTGCAGCTAGGTGGCAATGCAGATGTGATGGTGGGTAACATATAGAGACCACTGCCAGGCCATGTAGTATTTCTGCCTTGTAAGGCCAAGAAACAGAGAACAGCTTTGAGATAAAGCATTTGGTCTCTTTTCCAGGCTTCTAAAGCTAAGCATGATTAGGCCCTGACTTGCTGCCTCACCATACAACACTACCTGCATTGGCTGTGGGACAGGTTGCTTAGGGGCCCCATCAAGTTTGACCTTGAATATCTCCAGGAATAGGGCCTCAGCCACATCCCTGGGCTACCTGTTCCAGTGTTTCGCTATTTCCATTGTAAAGAACTTCTTCCTTATGTCTAAATCTGCCTTGCTCCAGTTTCAAACCATTGCCCCTTGGCACATCACTACAGGTCCTTCTGAACAGTCCCTCCCCACCTTTCCTGTAGGTCCCATTTCCAGATCTTAGTCTCCTCAGATCCTTCTCTTCTTCAGGCTGAACAACCCCAACTCTCTCAGCTTGTCCTTGTAGGAGAGGTGCATCAGCCCTCTGATCATCCTTGTGGCCCTCCTCTGAACCCTCTCCACCAGGTCCATGTCCTTCTTGTATTGGGGGCCCCCAGACCTGGACACAGGACTTTAGTTAAATATCTGGCGTTGAACATGGGCTGTGGAATGTGATGGCTCTGAATGTGACAACTTCTTGGTTTGGGACAACAAGGTGTGGTGGGTTGAAGTTACCCCCCCCAAAATAAAAGTGCCAGACCAGCTCAGTTGGAAAGCAAATGAAGCTATATTTACAAGCAGAACTACAATCTAGAAACATGGAGTGCAATGAATACATGTACAAACCTTGAGTCCTGTGTTCAGTTCTGGGCTCCTCAGTTTAGGAAAGATGTTGAGTTGCTGGAAGGTGTCCAGAGAAGGGCAACAAAGCTGGGGAGGGGTCTGGAGCACAGCCCTGTGAGGAGAGGCTGAGGGAGCTGGGGTTGCTTAGCTTGGAGAAGAGGAGGCTCAGGGGAGACCTTCTTGCTCTCTACAACCACCTGAAGGGAGGTTGTAGCCAGGTGGGGGTTGGTCTCTTCTCCCAGGCAGCCAGCACCAGAACAAGAGGACACAGTCTCAAGCTGTGCCAGGGGAGGTTTAGACTGGATGCTAGGAAGAAATTCTTCATAGAGAGAGTGATTGGCCATTGGAATGTGCTGCCCAGGGAGGTGATGGAGTCCCCATCATTGGAGGTGTTTAGGAAGAGACTGGATGAGGCTCTTGGTGCCATGGTTTAGTTGATTAGATGGTGTTGGGTTGGACTCAATGATCTTTGAGGTCTTTTCCAACCTGGTTAATTCTATTCTAAAATATACAATATTTACATGTATTTACAATTTATAAACCACACAAGAACCCCACCCTGGAAAAAAACCAGGGGGTTACCAACAGCTTCCTCCTCTCCCCGCAGACAAGAGGAAAAAGAACAGGGGAGAAAAGCAGAGAGTAGCTTGGTAGTACTTTGCCACAACAAGAACGCAGCCAAGGTCAGCGAGCCAGCTGATGGTGGACTGCCCTCTGACAGCAGAGCTGGAGCACAGGTTTTGATGGCAAGTTTGAAACCTTTGCTGTCCGGGCTCGTGCCTTGCGCGGAAGGGGATTTGTTTGGCTGTTAGGAGCTCCAGGAGCCCGCCTGTGCAAATGAAGGGTTAATGAGGAGAGTGGAAAACACTTTAAATTCTTTTTGATAACTTCAAAACTGTTTTCGGTAGCAGCTGAGTTGTCAGGAAATATTTACATAAGTGCATCTGTGAGCCCTGCTTACAGTATCTGAAGATCTGCAGCGGCTTTGTCACTTCCTTACAAATAGCTGTGAGCGATCTATTATGTAAAAAGGTTCAGTTTAATTTACAGGAAGCCTTAACATTTTTCTCCCAAGTACTGTGTTTTAGTTTATCTTTAAAAAAAGGAAAAAAAAACAGGGGGAAAAAAAAAAAACAACAAAACTAAAAAAGTGTTTGGTTTATTTTTTTTCTCTTTCTTTTTTAATGCTGCTCCTCAGAAATCTGAGTGATCTGCAGGGAAATGCTGCGCTGTCCTGAGGCCTTCGCTCCAAGAGGGACATGGAGTTGCTGCAGCATGGGCTGGCAATCAGGACTCGCATCCAAGGAAAGACTCTCGTCAGCTGGCTGCACATGAGCCAGGGGGTGCCCAGGTGCCCAAGAAGACCAATAGCATCCCGCCCTGGATCAGCAATAGTGCGGCCAGAAGGGCCAGGGAAGTCCTAGTAAGGCCACACCTTGAGTACTGAGTTCAGTTTTGGGGCCCTCACTCCAAGGAGGACATTGAAGGGCTGGATTGTCTCCAGAGAATGGCAGCAAAGCTGGGGAAGGGTCTGGAGAACAGGGCTGGGGAGGAGCAGCTGAGGCAACTGGGGTTGGTTAGTCTGGAAAAGAGGAGGCTGAGAGGAATAGAATAGAATAGATCAGGTTGGAGGAGACCTTCAAGATCATCGTGTCCAACCTATCATCCAACACCATCTAATCAACTAAACCATGGCACCAAGCACCCCATCAAGTCTCCTCCTGAACACCTCCAGTGATGGCGATGCCACCACCTCCCCAGGCAGCCCATTCCAATGGGCAATCACTCTCTCTGTATCAAACTTCCTCCTAACCTCCAGCCTAAACCTCCCCTGGTGCAGCCTGAGACTGTGTCCTCTTGTTCTGGTGCTGGTTGCCTGGGAGAAGAGACCAGCCCCTGCCTGTCTACAACCTCCCTTCAGGGAGTTATAGAAAGCAAGAAGGTCACCCCTGAGTCTCCTCCTCTCCAGGCTAAGCAACCCCAGCTCCTTCAGTCTCTCCTCATTGCTCTCTACAGCTTCCTGAAAAGAGATTGGAGCGAGGTGGGATTGGTCTCTTCTTCCCAGTATCAAGTAACAGAATGAGGGGGAAAATGGCCTGAAATTGGACCAGAGGAAGTTTAGGTTGGAGATTAGGAAAAATATTATTGCTGCAAGAGTGGTCAGGGATTGGCACAGGCTGTCCAGGGAGTCCCCATCCCTGGAGGTGTTCAAGAAACCTGTGGACATGGCAGTCTGGGACATGGTTTAATGGCCATGGTGATGTTGGGTTGATGGTTGGACTTGATGATCTTAGAGGTCTTTTCCAACTGAAACAATTCTGTGTTTCTATAAAATGTGATTTATTTTTTTATTGTGCTGTCTGACCTGGGGAGGGAGAAGTGAGCAGTCCTTGTGTAGGTGAGCTCTTCTCAAAGCCTCTCTCCGCGCTCCTGGCTCAACACCAAGGTGAGGGGATTGGATGTGGCACTTGGTGCCATGGTTTAGTCATGAGGTCTGTGGTGACAGGTTGGACTTGATGATCTTTGAGGTCTCTTCCAACCTTGGTGATTTGATGATTCTGTGTGATTCTGTGATGCTGGCAGTTGGTTAGCTCAAAACTTCTCCTGTGGATGAGCTCTGTGGATACCAGCATCAGCAACACCCGGGAGTGCATGATTCACCCCCAGCCTTTGGTGCTGGCTGCTTCTGTGCAACACCTGGTACGGGGCTGCTCTGCTGGAAAGATCAACAACCCTGGAAATTCCTGCTAACTTCAGTGTAGCTTTTGGAGGTTTATTTTATCAAGGGGGGGGGAAAGCTTCAGATCCTTGTGCAGTGACTTTTGAAGAAAGTATTAGGCAGTATCTTTGTTCAAAGGCCTGATGTTCCTGCTGGCTTAATGCTGTTTTCCAAACCTGCTGTTCCTACTCGAAGCCTCTGTGTGTTTTGATTCTGAAACAAATGGCTGATGTTGATGGAAATGGGCTATTTACATTAGCTAAGCTGACTTTTAATCTCTCCCTGGACTCCTTTAACTTCGGCAGATAAAGCTGGCCCTCGGTTGAACTGGTCTGAAACAACAAAATTGTCTTAAACTCGCACCTTCCATTGTTCTGACCTGGAGGTTCGCTGTGAGCCGAACCCCTCCGGTATCTTTAATTGCCTTGTGTAAATTTGGCCTCCCCAAGTTGCAAAAGCTTCCCTGAACAACCAGAGGCTTGTTGGCATATGTCCTTAATCAGGCAAAAACAATCAGGGACACTTCCTGAGGTTGCTTTGTTCTTCTCCACTGTAATGTGGATTGTGTGTGGTCACGTTCTCCAAGTGTGTGAAGACTTACTCGGCACTGTGGGAATTTCTTCTCTATCTGCATTGCTGCTGTTACCAGCTCTTCAGACAGACTTCTCCCTTAAGTGTAAAGCTAGAGACAATGATGATAATGGGACCAATTATTTTTCTTTCCTAGTGTGGTGTCCCAGATCTGACTTTTCCTGAGAGAATATAATGTTTCTCTCATTCTACTTTCCGCCCCCCCCTCTCCCAAACACTAGATGATCTATTAGCAAGGAGAAGTCTGAGGGACAGGATGGTTCTTTCTCTCAAAGTTAGTAATGAAAGAATTACAGTCTCACTGTTCGGGTCATAACTGAAGGAACAGCAGTGAAGGCAGAATTTGAGCTGGTGCAGTACTCCCTGGAGAAAGGGGAAGTATTGGCAGAAGTCTCTGTTAATTTTTTGTGGGCATTAGTGGAGGATTAAGATTTAGGTTGGATATTAGGAAAAATTTCTTCACAGAAAGGCTTATGAAGCATTGGAACAGGCTGCCCAGGGAGGTGGTGGAGTCACCATCGCTGGAGGTACTTGAAAGATGCTGGGGTGTGGTGCTGAGGGACATGGTTCAGTGGCAGTGTTTTAGCAGCAGTGGTGGAACTGTGAGCTCTAGCTGAGCAGTTGGACTTGATCACGGAGGTCTCTTCCAACCTCAACAGTTCGATGGTTTGATGATAGCAGAAACAAATCTATATTAAAATCTATATTCCTCTGGATTTATTTGTTAAGATTTAAAAATTATTGTTATTAAAGGAAAAAAGAAAGATCCTGCCCAAGGAACAGCTCTGCAAACTTCATTTTCATGAGATAGGGCTTGAAAATACTTGTTTGAGCTACTCTGGCTGAAAAGCCAGAAAGCTGTCAGAACTGACCAAGCAGAAATGTCAAGGCATTAGCAGGAAAATTTTCCTGTGCAGCTTCAGTAATCCAAGATGGTTTTATTCTTCCCAATTTGCCAAAGGTAATGTCTAGCACCATTATGGAGACCTATGCATTTTTCTTTGCCCCCCCCCCCCCCCCCCCCCAAAGAAATAAGTTCACTCTTTCCAGACAGAGAGGATCATAGGAGTAAATAGAGCTCAATAATTGAAAACTCAGTGATTGCAACTGTGCTGGGAGAATGGCTTAATGCCACTGCTGAAAGGAGCAGCCCAGTCCCATGCACTCTCGAAACGCTGGGTGTAATCTCCGTTGCTGCTGTTGGTTTATCTGGCTCTTACTCCACTGGGTCCCAGGAGCTGCAGTGGGAGGCTATTCCCAGTCTCTGCCCCAGAGGGATGAATAAAAAAATCAGTTCACTAAAGAGTTGAATTTAGTATTTTTCTCAAACATAGTTAGCTTTTTGCTCTGATCACTATGGTGACCTCCAGGTTAATGCAGTAGCAGTCTGGTCTGCTGGGAGAACTCTGCTCCCTCCTCATATACTTCTGACCTTTAATGACTAGTTCTCTTAAAACATGGCCAAACCCCTGTCTCTGGTTGCATATTGAGAATAAATCAACTTTGATTGCTGTCTCCTGAAGGTATGTAAAGCCAGTTGGATGGGAGCAGAATTCAGTCTGCAAATATTTTCTTTAAAATAATTGGAAGAAGTTGCTGCAGTTCAGGCAACTCTTGGACTGTGAGCAAGGCCATTTTCCAGCCTTAGTAGAGCCATCCAGTTTGGCTCTCCCTCCATCCCAGAGTGGTTGAACTTCAGTATGAGTTTTCATTTTCTTTGTCCTGTACAAACTTCATGGCTCCCCAGGGTGCAGCTTCCTGTCTAGCCTCTTTGCTGTGCAAATGTCTTCTTCCACCTCAGCTTTTCTATTAGGCCCAGACATAACTCTTCTAAAGGTCATGGTTTCACAGTGCTCTACATTTAGGGAGTTTGCTCTCCCAGTATTTTAGGTTCAGAGGGTCTAATATCATTCTCTGCACCTCCAAAGAGCTTGTACCCCTCCTCGCTGTGTTTTAGGTCTTTAGAGTGCTTTGTCTCTAATTTCCCCAGAGGAGAAAACGTTTTCAGGACTCTTGAAAGACTTATTTGGAGTCAGGTATTAAATGAACAAATGTGGAGGTAACTTAAGTGTGGGATTTCCCTATACTGTGAAATGGAGCAGGAATTTGAAGCGACTTGCTGGGATAGCCTTTAGGTTTGAAGGGTTTTTATTGGTGCCCAACTTACAGTGCCTTGATTCCTGCATCTGAAGGGGGCTTACAAGAAAGCTGGGAAAGGACTTTTTACAAGGGCTTGTTGTGGCTGGATGAGAGGGAGTGGCTTGAAGCTTGTGGAGGGTAGATTTGGACTGGCTATTAGGAAAAAGCACTTTACAGTGAGGGTGGTGAGACCCTGGAACAGGCTGCCCAGGGAGGTCATGGATGCCCCCTCCCTGGAGGTGTTCAAGGCCAGGTTGGATAAGACCTTGAGCAACCTGAGCTAGTAGAAGCTGTCCCTGCCCATGAGGGAGGAGGGGTTGGAACTAGGAGATCTTTAAGGTCCTTTCCAACCCAAACCATGCTATGATTTTCCAGAAATTTTTTGAGCAGCTCAAGTTTTTAGTGGCACCTCCACGAGTGAAATAAGAATGACAATGGCTGTAATAATAATTTGTTTCTAAGCTCTGATCACCTGCAAAACATAACCTGCTGCTGGCTGCACTTGGATGAAATTTAGTTGGGTTTTGGTTTTTTAAGTGCCTGTTTAAAGATAGATGTCAGTTCTGGGCCCCTCAGTTTAGGAAGGATGTTGGTGGTGTTGGATAGTAGGTTGGACGCGATGATCTCAAAGGTCTCTTCCAACCTGGTCCTATTCTATTCTATTCTATTCTATTCTATTCTATTCTATTCTATTCTATTCTATTCTATTCTATTCTATTCTATTCTATTCTCTGGGTTTGAATATGTAAGTCATTTGGTTTTGGTAGGCCAGCCCTTTGACTCATCTTGCTTTTTAGCACAGCCTCCTTTTTGGGGCACTCTCATTCCTGGTGCAGTAAGTGCTGTGGAGCCAGGGTCCAGTTCTGTGTGTGTGCCGCCAGCATTTGTGCTGAGACTCAGGAGCCAGATTGCTTCTGAGCTCTCCTGCCTTAACTGACTTCCCAAGTAGTAGCACAGAAGCAGAAGCCTTTGTGTTCCTTCATCAGGGCTGTCCCGAGACACCCAGCCCCATTGTACTCCGTTATTCTTTACAATTTAGCCTTTCATTTGGACTCTTTTGGAGAGGGATCCTTCCCCCATTTGGCAGTAATTACATGGTAATACACAATTAAACTTGGACTTAGGGAATGTAAATTATCAACAAGAACTTTCAAGTGCTTGTATCCTAAGTTCCCATGCCCTACACAGCTCGGAGCAGGTCTGCTCTGCTCTCCTCGCCCTCATGAAGTTGCTGTTAGCTGCTCTTTGGGTCTCCTTTCCATCTTCTTTCTCCTTAGCCTCCACATCTCCTGCAGTTTCTCCCCTTCCTTGGCTTATCAGGCATCTTCAGATTGCTGTTTTGTACTGGTTTTAAATCTGAGTTTCTCCTCTCTTCTGCATTCCATCAGCTAGAAGCTCTTACAGTGTCTTATAATCACATCCCATGTTTAGAAATGGTGTAAATCTTTTCAAGTGAGTCCTTTGTGCTGATACTACAAAATTAAAATACAAAGATGGGGTTAAAGTGTTCCACTTAGGAATGGACTCCTGAGTCATAGGATCCAAGTGCCAGGTTCTGCACATTGGTCACAGCAACGCCATGCAGTGTTACAGGCTGGGGTCAGAGTGGCTGGAGAGCAGCCAGGCAGAGAGGCACCTGGGGGTGCTGGTTGATGGTAGGCTGAACATGAGCCTGCAGTGTGCCCAGGCAGCCATGAAGGCCAATGGCATCCTGGCCTGCATCACGAACAGTGTGGCCAGCAGGAGCAGGGAGGTCATTCTGCCCCTGTGCACTGCACTGGTTAGGCCACACCTTGAGTCCTGTGTCCAGTTCTGGGCCCCTCAGTTTAGGAAAGATGTTGAGTTGCTGGAAGGTGTCCAGAGAAGGGCAATGAGGCTGGGGAGGGGTTTGGAACACAGCCCTATGAGGAGAGGCTGAGGGAGCTGGGGTTGCTTAGCCTGGAGAAGAGGAGGCTCAGGGGAGACCTTCTTGCTGTCTACAGCTACCCGAAGGGAGGTTGTGGCCAGGTGGGAGTTGGTCTCTTCTCCCAGGCAGCTAGCACCAGAACAAGAGGACACAGCCTCAAGCTGTGCCAGGGGAGGTTCAGGCTGGATGTTAGGAAGAAATTCTTCACAGAGAGAGATTGCCCATTGGAATGTGCTGCCCAGGATGGTGGTGGAGTCACCATCATTGGAGGTGTTCAGGAGGAGACTTGATGGGGTGCTTGGTGCCATGGTTTAGTTGATGAGGTGGTGTTGGATGATAGGTTGGACACGATGATCTTGAAGGTCTCTTCCAACCTGGTTTATTCTGTTCTAAGTGCCTGGGAGGTGAATACAAATGATTGCTTTGGGGCTGACTCTGTGGCATCGTTTGGCCATATATTTAAACATGAATTTACAGGAACCTGAAATGAATGGGGAAGGGAGCAAGTGGTTTGCTTTCTCATTAAATAAGGAGAAGTAATCCTGGGTAACAATTTAAAGCTTAGGTGTTGCTACTTAAAGTGATTTTGAGCAATGATGTGTAGATTAAGTCATGGGATGGAGACTTGAGTCTGGCTTCCCTTCCCAAACAAATTTGCCATATAGTAACTTGTTCAAGTCACTGAATCTTCTGGTGTCCCACTTCCCCTTTATAAAAAGGGGACAACAATACTGCTTTTATCTTAGGTTGTGAGGCCTCTGGGGCAGGAACTGGCTGTTATTTTGAGCCTGTGTAGTATTTAAGACAATAGGGTCCTCCTCTTGGAGATAATAACAACAACATGTGCAGCAGTCACATGGCATGATTTGTCTTTCATCTTCCAATGCACTGGAGTTCCCAGATTGCCATAGCATTTTCTTCTTCTTTTTTTTTCTTTTAGATGTGAGAGATCTTTTTATTTGTGTGTGTATGTGTGTGTGTCATGTAGGAATGCAGACATGCTTTCTGTCTTTCAATTCTCTCGCCATCTGAGGGGAAGGAGGTGTGGGGGATAAGCACGGTGCTATAGCGTAGATTTTCCTGATGGCTCCCCTCAGGGTGTCAGGATGATGTACCAGTTTCAGGAAAAAACCTCAAACCCACCATAGAATCACCAAGGTTGGAAGAGACCTCAAAGATCATAAAGTCCAACCTGTCAGCACAGACCTCTTGACTAAACCGTGGCACCAAGTGACACATCCAATCCCCTCTTGAACACCTCCAGGGATGGGGACTCCACCACCTCCCTGGGCAGCACATTCCAATGGCTAACAACTCTCTCTGGGAAGAACTTTCTCCTCACCTCCAGCCTAAATTACCCCTGGTGCAGCTTGAGACTGTGTCCTCTTGTTCTGGTGCTGCTTGCCTGGGAGAAGAGACCAACTCTCTCCTGGGTACAACCTCCCTTCAGGTAGTTGTAGAGAGCAAGAAGGTCTCCCCTGAGCCTCTTCTTCTCCAGGCTAATCAACCCCAACTCCCTCAGCCTCTCCTCGCAGGGCAGTATCACATTATCACTAAGGTTGGAAGAGACCTCGAAGGTCATGGAGTCCAACCTGTCACCACAGACCCCATGACTAGACCATGGCACCAAGTACCATGTCCAATCCCCTCTTGAACACCTAAGGCCTCTCCCCAGCCTCATTGCCCTTCTCTGGACACATTCAAGTGTCTCAATGTCCTTCTTAAACTGAGGGGCACAGAACTGGACACAAGACTCAAGGTGTGGCCTAAGCAGTGCTGAGTCCAGGGGCACAATGACCTCCCTGCTCCTGCTGGCCACACTATTCTTGATGCATGCCAGTAATGGAAAAATGCTTGTGGTATAGAGGGAGAAATGCTTCTGGATTTCATGCCTTATGATGCACATGCTGAAGACCAAGCCAGAAAGGATGTCCTGAGCGTTGCTGTACTCCAAGGTAAACTAATTAGGTTACATATCATCATTTTTCCCCCCCAGCCTCAGAAAATAAAAGGCTTTCCAATAGAGGGGAAAGAAATGATAATCAAAAAGCAGTCAGAAGCATGAGGTTATTATCTTCAGAGTAATATATATGGCCAGGCAGAGGGGTGATGTGAGGGAACACCTATTGACTACAAATCACATTGGGTGGCCTGGCAGGAAAGAAAGAAATAGTAAGCAAAGAAAACTGTTGCAGCTATCTGTTGTGCTTACCAAGAGGTGGGAAGTTTCTTTTGGCATCATTGAATTAAAAAGATATAGATAGATAGATAGATAGGTTATTTAGGTTTGTAAGTGTCCCAGAGTAAGAAGCAGACTTGAGCTAGAGGGATCACACCATCAAATACTGAGAAACTGAGCTACTCTGTAGATGAGCAACTTCTTTGCACACTCAGGTCATGGGCCAGCATGTCTGAAGGGTGTAGATGGGCAAAGCTCCCTTTCAACAAATCTCTACCTTGGGCTATGTAACTAAACTCAGTGGACAGTGGGACATCAGTGATTTTGTCCTGCATCCCTGCAGGACAGTGTAAAATCCTTAGCTGCTGCTTGAAGCTGAAAAGCTCCTTTGGGTACAAGCAAGTGGAGCTTTTGTGAACTCCATGGTTTGAACTGTTTTAGCAACTTATTCCAACTAGTATTAACTCAAGACACTTGAGTTCTTTTGAATGAGAGAGGTTTATCAAGAGACACAGACTCACCAAGGTTGGAAGGATGACTTCAAATACCAATTGTGTCAAGGCAAGATTCTTGTTAAAGGTCTTTCCTAGAGGATCAGAGAGGAAACCTTTAATTGCTCTGCTAGGCCAGGCCTAAGTTGCCACTAGCCAAATGTCTTGTTCCTAGCATTTGTTCATTGCAAAATGCTTCTGAAGCAGCTCTGAGAGGCCCCCTCTGAGATGTGAGGAGCCTGGCCCTATTTGAGTGACTGTTGTGTGACAAGATATGTCAGGACAGTGTGGAGTTAGAAACATCAGGTTTCTTAGTTTTTCAGAATGCTTGCTTGTATGTGGGCAGAACAGCTTCACATGCACAGGTAATGACCTCAAGTTGCAGCAGGGGAGATTTAGGTTGGACAGTAGGAAAAATGTCTTTGCTGGAAGAGTGGTCAGGCACTGGAACAGGCTGCCCAGGGAGGTGGTGGAGTCCCCATCCCTGGAGGTGTTATAAAAAATTGTGTAGACATGGTACTTTGGGCAGGGTGGTGTTGGGTTGATGGTTGGACTTGATGATCTTAGAGGTCTTTTCCTACCAAAATGATTCCATGTTGCTCTGTCCTGGAAAACCAGAAGCCACTGTTCTGGAGAGTGAGCTATTATGTTAAATAGACTCTGCAGAGGAATGGCTCAGGCAAATGTTGCTCAGTTGTGAAACATACTTTCTCTAACTTCTCCCAGTGTTCTCAGAAATCTCTTTGGCTAAACTTCTTCCTAGCTGTTCTTAGGCTGTCTCCAGATTTGTGCCTCGTCTGCTCACAAACAAAGCTGCTGGGCTCCTATTTTCCAGAGCAATGTGTACAAATGGAGATGCTATGAGGACAGACTGAGGGAGTTGGGCTGTTCAGTCTGGAGAAGTGAAGGCTCCAAGGAGACCTTATTGTGGTCTTCCAGTATCTTAAAAGGTCCTACAAGACAACTGGGGAGGGACTTCTTAGGGTGTCAGGGAATGACAGGACTAGGGGGAATGGAACAAAACTAGAAATGGGTAGATTCATATTGGTTGTGAGGAAGAAGTTCTTCCCCATGAGGGTGGTGAGACACTGGCAAAGGTTGCCCAGGGAGATGGTAGAAGCCTCCTGCCTGGAGGTTTTTAAGGCCAGGCTGGATGTGGCTGTGAGCAACCTGATGTAATGTGAGGTGTCCCTGCCCATGGCAGTGGGATTGGAACTGGCTGATCCTTGAGGTCCCTTCCAACCCTAACAATGCTATGCTTCTATGCTCTGTGTGCACCCTCTTTGAAACAGTCACTGGCAGCCGTGGGACAAACAGCACACCTCCGTTGAGGCACAGCTGCCCTCAGGGGTGTGCCATCGTGCAGTATGACTGGAAATGGCTGCTTGCAAACGTGGGCTGTGATGACACAGCATGGCAGAGCGGTGGGATGGGGTTTGTGTTGGGTTTTTTTTCATGCAGGAAGAGGGATTCCATCACAGTCCCAGACCGCAGTCGGCAAGCGTTAAAGCAGCGTGTTGCTATCGGCTAGAGTCGTTCTAGCCAAGATGCAAGATTTAGCAGATGTTTAGCAAAAGGTTCCATTCTTCTTGCCACAGACACATGTGGAGCTGTCAAGAGTCTAGTAAAGATTTTACAAGTTTTATAAGTCATAGTTTATTGAGCTTGGGAAGGAATTTAATATGGCATGGTGATCTTGGAAGCCGTTTGGGGCTTTTTTTCCCCCCCTCTGAAAGAATATGTTTTAATTTGGGTTTTTAAAGGTAAGCTGTGCTCTTGTGATGGCTAATAGAAGAAAAGCTACATAGATTCCTTTAAATGTTGCTTGTCTTCTTTGGAGTGTTCTCCTGCCATATCTTCTTAGGCTACAGAGTGATATTTTCCTCTGAGTGATAAAAGTACCAGCCAGCTGAATCAGCACTTTGAAGCAGCTTACATCTGCCCTAACTTTGCTCTGGAGAAAGTCCTTTCCTGAGTTTCATAATGACTCTGGAATGGTGCAAATAAAGAGAACACAATTTATCAACCATTGTTGGCCATGCATGGAAAGTGATGTATTTAGATCAGGGGTTTATGTACGTGCAGGACTTCTTGGGACACAAAACGGGGCTGCACAGCACAGGAGGCATTTGTAGGGAGGGATCCAGTTTGGGCAGCGAGCTACAGCCATGGAAGCCATGTTTCTATCTGCTGAGCACAGAGCCTACTAGTAATAAAAGTGAAAAATTAGGTCTGCTACTATTCTAATAGCTTGTGAGGTTCAGGCTGTAATTTATGCTACTGTTTGAAGAGTAGCAACTCAGAGGTGTCTCACTTCCCATGGAAATTCTGGTGGCTTGGTTAAGTTTACTACTGAGACCAACAACAAAGATTCCCTTCCCAACAGGAGAACTGGGTGTAGAGGTCCAAGCCCCTGATGGCCACTTCTTTGCTCCAACAGTGACACCACCATCTTCCTTCTCTTGGAGCTCCTGCTGAATTTTATGCAGGAATGAGGCTTGTGTAGCACAGGGAAATGCAGTTTCCTCCCTGGCATATCTGAGAACAGCAGTTTATTCAGTACTCTGCAGCTGAGACAGGGCTGAAGAGATGGAAAAGGAGGGGTTAAGATACATGCCAGTATTGTCTGGGTGTGATAGGGCTGCCACACTTGTGTGGAAAAGCATTAGCACTTCTGCTCTCCTTTGCATATGTCAGTTCGAAGGCACCAAGGCAGCAGGGGAGCAATGATGATGTTGACTGACATAACCCTAACAGAGTCTGCTGGCAAAACCACCTACCTGGTGGGCACAACATTTGGAAAGGTCCAAAGTACAAACTACAATCTGATCTGCTGACTGGAATTTGAGAAACAGGAGCCCCAGCAAGCGGGTCTCACTTTCTCCTGGTGGGGAGAGACTGTGGATTTGCCCAGACTGAAGCAAGTCCAGGGCGAGTTGGAGACAAGAGATGTGCTGTTCGGGAGCATGATGAGTAGCCCCACAACGACGATTCACAGGGAGCTGGGGGAGTGGTAAAGTGATGAGAAATGCTGAGTGTCAAGCGTGGCAGTTCAGTGGCCGAATCCTTCTCGATTTAGGATCTGCCTTTTGTTTCATTTCTGTTGTTTCTGCAGACGAGCTACAAACGAAGGCAGCGATTCTCCAGAGATCCACTGCCCCTCCTGTATATGTGAGCAGCTCTCATTAATGCTAATGGGAGTTGCATGTGCTCAAAAAAGTGAAGGCTCCCTTGTGTTGCCTGGAGAAGGAAGGCTAATATCTGAATGATGTGTAATTATTCGTGCAAATGGTGTAACGTGTGATGTCTTTGTTAGGTCATCCTTGCTTGGGAGGATCCTCCTGATAACAGTTGGCTGTAGAAAAATGGCCACACACAAGAAGTAACAGACTGCATTAATTTCTGCTTTGTTTTACTTAAACTCTGTGTGCTCCTGCCTTGTTTTCTAAACAAAAAAGCGCTGTTCCTGTAGTTTCCCCTCCCCCAGCAAAGCATCTTTGAAGGTTGGTGTTTGCTTAGAGGAGAGTGAAGCCTCTGAACTGCTGGCCTTCAAGGGGTGGGAGCTATGGTGTGTACCTGAGCATAGCCTGAACATGGCACTTCAGAACATGGCTTACTGGGTGTGGCGGTGTTGGACTGATGGTTGGACTCAATGATCTTCAAAGTCTTTTCCAACCAAAACAATTCTGTGATTCTGTAGGCTTTAAAGGGACAAGATTAATACTTTTTCTGGCCTGAACACTGTGAGCAACCCCTGGAAGCAATGGGAGCTGGGGAGGTGCAGGATCATGACTGTACTTCTTCCACCTGCTGCTGTTGAACGTGTCCAGAGAAGGGCAACAAGGCTGGGGAGAGGCCTTGAGCACAGCCCTATGAGGAGAGGCTGAGGG
Organism: Colaptes auratus; assembly: GCA_015227895.2. NCBI lineage: Eukaryota > Metazoa > Chordata > Aves > Piciformes > Picidae > Colaptes > Colaptes auratus. The sequence goes on from CM037644.1 coordinate 4,280,185, forward strand.
AGCTGGGGTTGTTTAGCCTGGAGAAGAGGAGGCTCAGGGGAGACCTCATTGCTCTCTACAACTCCCTGAAGGGAGGTTGTAGCCAGGAAGAGGTTGGTCTCGTCTCTCTAGCGACCAGCACCAGAACAAGAGGACACAGTCTCAAGCTGTGCCAGGGGAAGTTTAGGCTGGAGGTGAGGAGAAAGTTCTTCACGGAGAGAGTCATTCGTCATTGGAATGTGCTGCCCAGGGAGTGGTGGAGTCTCCATCCCTGGAGGTGTTCAAGAGGGGCTTGGATGTGGCAGTTGGTGCCATGGTCTAGTCATGAGGTCTGTGGTAACATGTTGGACTCGATGATCTTTGAGGTCTCTTCCAACTTTGGTGATACTGTGATACTGATGGATTGTTTGCAACCCACCATGTTACTGGGAAGAGGAGACGGGGGGAAGGGTCTCTTCTCTGACTGTGTTGCTTGGCACAGTAGTGCTCTGCACCTAACCTGTGTCACAGCGGGCTTTGTGAGAGTGTAACTGATAAGTAATTGCAGTTACCAGCTCTGTAAATTGGAAGAACAATCTTTGGAAGTTGAATCTTGTGGAAGTACCAGTAAAGACATGGAGAACTTTCCATGGAAGAGGCCTTTTGGGTTTTGAGTAAGTAAAACCTCTAAAATGTTTGCAGCAAAGGCATGAGCTGAAGTTACTGCTCACATTTGCTTTGCTGTGTCTTGCACCAAAGGCCACTCTTCATTTTCCAAGTGCATCCACTTGAAGATGCTCTTGAAATGGACATCTCACTGAAGTCTTGGTAGCAACTGGTATTGGCAATAGCAAGCTTGGCCCTGGTTAAAAGTCTATTCTGACTTCCAAAACTTGAGAGAGAGGGAGGACTGGCCTTTAAAGAAATAACATGGCAACACACTGGTGATCAGAATTAGCTCCTGGTATAAAACTCTCAGAGAAGTTGTGCTGTTCTGTATAGTTGTGCATGAAGAGAAAGCTCTCAGCTCTTTGAACTGAGGAAGATCAGTGGCTTGGCAGCTCTCAGAGCATTTTCTCTCTTACCCTGTTGGGGCAGTATCAAAGACAGTGCCCAACATTAGTCAAGTGTTGGGGTTGTATCAAGTCAGTCACAGAAGTTCGCTTATGCAATGGCCAGTGAGTGCCCTTGTGTGTACAAGCAAGGCTCATGTGCCAGGTGGCCTTAGTTGGTGTGCAGGTTTGAGCTGCATGGACTCTGTAAGCACAGGATGCCACACAAGCCCTGCACTGGGGACAGAGTTACTAATGGTTTCTTTTTTGTTTTAAATGCTTCTGGCTTCTGAACACTTCAGAGATATAAATCTTCTAGTCACAAGTGATAGAGCGAGAGGAAATGGCCTCAAATTGCACCAGGGGAGGTTTGGGTTGGAAATGAGAAGAAATTTCTTCACTGAAAGGGTTCTCAAAACACTGGAACAGGCTGCTCAGGGAGGTGTTTGAATCCCCATCCCTGGAGGGGTTTAAAAAATGCCAAGATGTTGTGTTGTGGGACATGAGCCTTCCAACACTAACAATTCTATGATTCTACGGTTTAGCACCAGGCTTGGCAGAGGTAGAGAATGGTTGGACACAAAGATCTTAAAGGTCGTTTCCAACCCGCTGTAGGTGAACCCGCTCTGGCAAGGGGGGCTGGACTAGACCTCCAGAGGTCTCTTCCAACCCTACCATTCTGTGATTCTCTGTGATTGTGGTGTGGAAACTTGCTTGGCAGCAGGGTTCTTGGCACTTCCACATCCAGTCCTGATTCCTTTCAGAGATGGGATGCCAAGTATGGAGGATGGCAAATCCTCCCGCTTTTGCCAAAACAGGCAAGGCAAATGAAGCTGTTATGCTTTGCCTTTTCTTCCGTCTCCTTCACGACGCAGATAGGTCCTTAGGAGCCGTCTTTCCTCGCAGCAGAGGGTTCAGCTGGCTGGTGGTGTTCTTTCCAGCTGATGCCCCTTGGCCAATCATGCATTGCTGATCACCATTCAAGGTAAGAGACAAAGGAGAGAGCTTAGCAGTCAAGAGGATACTGATGAGAGGGGAAATTGCTTATTTGAAAGGCTCTTTAAGCACTCTTCTCTTTCTTGACAACAGAGTTTATCACTCTCCTTTTATCCCTCTATACAGAGTCAGACACTGTCCTTTCTGAAGAGCTCTTACGAAACCCTCCTCTCCTCTGTTAATCTCTCCTCTGGCTTGTGTGTGCCAAGGAGAGGGGACTGAGGCATCTGCGTGGTCCAGTGCTGTATCTGGCAGAGGAGTGAGCAGCGGCCAGCACAGACTTTGTCCCTGGAAATGATGTCAACGGTATGAGGTTTAAATTTTAATGAAATGGAGATGAGGGTCAAGGAAGGAGGAAAAAAATACCGAAGAAAGTACACTGCTGTGTTCTGAAATGTGTTGACTGCCTGTAATATGCCTTTCTCTTATTACAATAACCAGGCTGGACTCCTCGGTTTTACAGCTGCATGGTTAGATGGAAAAAATCACAGAATTTCTTGGAAAGTAGCTCAATTGTTCTTTCCCTCCATTTCTGGCTGGCTCTTGGTGAAGTTTACTGCTGGCAGATAACATTACTTGCATGCCATTGGTCTGATACCAATGGCAAAGTTTAGACTTAAGGTAATGCAGCTGCTTGCAGACTTCTGCTCCTGTCCAAAGGTTGCTCACAGTCTTTCACTGCTTCCTACAGACCCAGTTTTTATTTGTATGTGTTCTTCCTAAAGGCCACAGCCCCAATGGGAGGCCTTATCATGCAGCTCTGTTACCCCCCAAAGGTGACATTTACATAGGCAGGTGGGCAACGTGTAGAACAAGGCTGAGGTTTCTTTCTTTTGCTTTACAGGTGGGTGTCTGAGGCACAGGGAAATTAGACTTTTGAGGGCCCTGTCCCTGGAGGTGTTTAAGACCAGGTTGGATGAGGCTCTGGCCAGCCTGATGTAGTGTGGGTGTTCCTGCCCATGGCAGGGGGGTTGGAACTTGTGGTCCCTTCCAACCCTGACTGATACTATGATACTACTGTGATACTGAGAGGGATCACTGGGACCAGCTCTTTAGAAACAGGGCTTTGTGGAGTCTTCTGGCTTCTTTCTGTAAGGATGAAGGTGTTTGTTGTCAAGTTTCAGATGCTATCATTTCCACCTGAGCACTGTGTGAGCGGCCCACCTGGATGCACAGCTGTGCTAATCTGTAGTCTTTTATAGATACCCATGAGTTGCCTATAAGATTTTTTTGGCTATCACAGAGTCAGATCCTCAAAGGCTTGTTTAGGCTATCCATCAGCTCTTGGATTTGAATGCTTTTGTGTTCCCTGTCAGCAGCGCCAGTATCTTACTCTGAAAAACCGTGACTCAGTGGAGTCTCTGGACTTAATTTTGAAGCATTTCATTACACTTTTCTGTGTCAACCTGAAATGTTTTGTTTCTGGGCAGCTCAGCTTTTAGTTGCTGCTTTTTTTTGTGGTGTGTTAGTCCACAGGCTGGGAGACATCTGTCCTTGTTCTTCAGGTATGGTGGGGCCCTGGGGCCCTGAGAGAGACTGTGTCTCCCCTGAGGCACCACAAATCAGCTGGTGGATGTGTGATTACCCAAAACCTGGCCGTGGGCAAGAACAGGACCTGGATTTGCCTACATTTTGCCTACGAGGATGATTAGAGGGCTGGAGCACCTCTCCTATGAGGACAGACTGAGGGATTTGGGGCTGTTCAGTCTGGAGAAGAGAAGGCTCCAAGGAGACCTTATTATGGCCTTCCAGGATCTGAAGGGGGCTACAAGAATGCTGGGGAGGGACTTTTGAGGGTGTCAGGGAGTGATAGGACTGGGGGGAATAGAAAAAAAACCTAGAAATGGGTAGATTGAGACTGGAGGTTAGGAAGAAGTTCTTCCCCATGGCAGTGGTGAGGCATTGGAACAGGTTGCCCAGGGAGGTGGTGGAAGCCTCATGCCTGGAGGTTTTTGCAGCCAGGCTGGCTGTGGCTGTGAGCAACCTGCTGTAGTGTGAGGTGTCCCTGCCCATGGCAGGGGGGCTGGAACTGGATGATCCTTGATGTCCCTTCCAACCCTAACAATTCTATGATTGTACATTTCTGAAATGACATTAGTGAGGCTGATAGGAGAAATGACAGAATCACACAGAATGCCAGGTTGATAGGGACCCCGAGGATCATCTGGTCCAACCATTCAAGGTAATAGTAGAGTTTAAGGGTGCTGAGATGGCCCAGCACCCTTTCAAGCTGAGTCTTGAACCTATGCCTGAGCAAAATATCTGGCATTTTCCAAGCATCTCCTTGGGTTTTTTTTCAGTGCTCTACAGAAATGTTTTGGGTTTAGGTTGTTTGGGTTTTTCCATTGGAAAATATTCACTGTTCTTCTGCATAGTCCCTCCGTGGTTCTGGGGGTTTACTTCCTCTCCGGTGGAAGTAAAGAGTCTTCCCCTTTGGAAAGGAAAACATCAAATGTCATAATTGAAATTCTGGTGTTGATGTGCTAAGTGCAGAAGAAAAGGTCTCAGGTCAGTAGATGTGGGCTCAGAACAGTAGCACTCTCCCAACGGCTGCTTCTTGCTGGGTGCAGAGAGGATAAGAAATGGCATTTTTATCAGTCAGTGAAAGCTCGGTTTAATTGGCTGCAGTCAAGTTTCTGCATTGTTCTGAGTAATCTGAATTAAACATCGGTATGACTACCTAGGTGGCTTTATCTTCCTTGAAGACATAGGGTGCTCAGTCAGACGGCAGCATCAGCTTTGAAGTTAAGTTATTCATAGCTCAAGGATTGATTCTGACATTAGCGCCGTTCCCCTGCGCGCCTCGAAAACACATTCCCGCCACCCCATTCTTTCAGTTCCTGCTTTAGTATTAATTTTAAACACCTGCAATTTCATAGTAAAATTGAAAAAAAAAGGGGGGAGGGGGAACGGGGTGGGGGGGGAAGGGAAGGAAAAACCCAACCCGAAAGAGCAACTCCCCTTGCACTCTACAAAGAGAAGACTGGGAAATAAAATTAGGGGGTCTAGCAGGGGAGGTGACTGCTTACAATCTCTCTACAAAGGGAAGACTGGAAAATAAAATTAGGGGGTTTGGGCAGGGAATATGACTTTCTGCAATCTCCCTACAAAGAGGAGATGGGGGAAATAAAGAGCATAAAATTAGGGGGTTTAGCAGGGAACTGTGACTTTCTACAGGATAACTTCTTGCTCGTGTCTGTAAGCTTCCAGCTCTCGTGCCTGGAGGTGAAGTTGTTTTGCCGTTTGTGTCTGCGAGCAGGTTCTGTCCCTTGCCTCCAGAGCTGGGCCAGAAATGCCACGTGGTAGGTACGCTGGAGGCTTAGCCTCATTGAAGCAAATATTTAGCTTGGACCTTGCAAACCCATTCTTATTAATGACACAGATGCCTAATGGGTTAGAGTCACTTCAGTAGCCTTTGCTTTTAGCTGGCAGGTACAAGGGAGTTAAGTCAATTTCCATCTCTCTTTTTTCCCTCCTCTTTTTTTTTTTCCCCTTATTCCTTTCTTCTTTTTTTTTTCAGTTGTTATTTTTTTGTTGTTGTTTTTAAAGGACCTTTAAAAAGTCCTTTAAAAAGGACTTTTGGGGGAGGAAGCATGGCTTTATCCTGAACTTTCTTCTTGTTTCTTTAAGGGGCTTTTTGTGTGAGAAAGACTTGATGTCAGTGCACAAAAAAATGACTTTAAGATTTGCATTCTTTTGCCACAGGAATAAATGAACAAAGTTTTCAACTGAAAAGGCATTTTTACACCTTTTGTTGTTTAGGAACATAGAAATCCCATTATGCTTCATGCATAGCCCTGAGGAATGTGCAAACAAGTATTAGATCAATGGCATGTCTCTGCAGCTTCTTTTATCATGAGCATTTAAAACTGAATATTCAAACATTCATTCATATTTCAAACATCTGTCTCAAATAGTGCATTTGTGTTGGGAGTATTTTTCTCCCCCCTTTTATTGCCAATAGATAGGTTAAATGTAAAGCTTCTAAATGTTTTATAACTTGCAGATGCTTAGCTATGATCTGTAACAGTGTTTGCAGGGTTGGGGTTTTTTCCAGTTGTTTGGGTTGGTGTGTTTGGTTTTTTTTTTAATGCAACAAGAGTGGAAAATTAGCCAAATCAGCTTTAAAAGGTAGCCAGGCCAAAAGGGGGGAGGGGGGGGGGAGGGAAACACCCCTAGAAATAAATACTCACCTGAAAGAAGGTGTGTGAAGAGGTTGGTGTGTAATTCAGAGAGAACCCAGCCGAGCTTTAATCTGTAACAGTGGAGACTGCGTCGTTTGTGGACGCTGTTCAAGCATCTTTTTTTTCTCCCCCCGGGGTAATCCACACAAGGAGGATCATGCTCCCACTTAACTGTAATCACCCTGCACACCCTGACAATAGCCTTTATCGGTGCTGAGGTTGGTGGTTATCCAAGATGGATAACCAAGGTCTATCAGGTAGTGATAGGACTAGGGGGAATGGAATGAAGCTGGAGGTGGGGAGATTCAGGCTGGACGTGAGGAGGAAGTTCTTCCCCATGAGAGTGGTGAAGCCCTGGAATGGGTTGTCCAGGGAGGTGGTTGAGGCCCCGTCCCTGGAGGTGTTTAAGCCCAGGCTGGATGAAGCTCTGGCCAGCCTGATGTAGTGTGGGGTGTCCCTGGCCATGGCAGGAGGGTTGGAACTAGATGATCCCTTCCAACCCTGACTGATACTATGACACCATACGGGCTTGTCAGTCCCATCACATCCTTTCTTGTTCTGGTGTGGGGTTTGCAGAGGGGCTTGGTGGCTTAGCAGTACAGTTTGTGCTCTCCTGCCGTGTACCCCAATCACTGCTGTGCCTGCCCTCAGCGGCAGTGCCTGTGGACCTTGGTTGGAGCTGTCTTTCCTCCTTCAGTACATTGCTTTCTTTTGTCTCTCTGCTTAAAATATCCTTGGGAAAGGACACGGAAGCCAGATGTGTTTGGCCCAGAACATATTCATAAATGTCATGTTAGGGGAAGGTAAAGTGGTTGCTTCCTTGTCCAAATGAATCAGGTTCAACCTTTTTTTGTGTGTGTGTGTGCAAAGATCCTTTCTTGAGTTTTGGGCTCCACTACCTGCTTTACCTAAACTGCTGACATCCCAGTCCTGAGAGCCCCTGGTGCAAATCTGCTGCACAGCTGTAAAATGAAGCTGTCTTCTGTGGTGCTTCCCCAGTGCTTGAGGGGCTGGGGTCAGCCTGTGAGCAGTGCATCTGTGCTGAGGCAAGCATCCCCATGCTGAAGAGAGAGGTTCAACATTAGAATTAAAAATGCATTACTTTTTTTTTTTCCTTTTTCTTTTTTTTTTTTCTGGTGGTAAAAATATTTCCCAATGAGAGGAAAGCTTTTATTTATTATTAAAGTGTTCCTGGGTTTGGTGAGGTTTTCTTGCTGTCTCTCTGGTGTATAGACTAGAGACTAGAGCAGGGTAAGACAGAAAGATTCCAGGCCTTTAAAGACTTCATTCTGTGACTTTTGACTTTCAGGCCTAAAAAACCCAAACAAACCAACAAAACTTTTTGTGGAGCTGTGACTTTAAAAACAAATTAGTAGCCAAACAAACCCAATGAAAAGAGACTGCATCCCTTTAAATAAAGGGGAATAAAAAAGGACTACTTTTTGTTGAGCACAGAATATCTGGAATCCTTGCACTGAAGCCTTTCTGGTTCATTTTGCTAAATTAACAAATTAACAATGTCTTAACAAGGCCTCTCTTCTGGTAGTAATCTCCTGGGAACTAGATTTCTCTTCTCCCCTCTCCCCCCCCCCTTTTTTTTCCCCCTTTGTCAGGATGCTAATAATTGTTCTTGCACCTCCTTAGATTGTCTGCATCTTGTTTGCAGTTAAATTCAAGGAGCTGGCCTCTTTGTGGTTGCAATTACATCAGCATCTGAGCATCTGGCCGTCTTTGCTTTGCTGAAGTATGCTGGCAATATCCATCTTGCTTGTGGATTGCCTACACGTGTATTTTCACTTTTCAAACCAAAAGACACTGTGGAGTGGTCCAGCAGAGATCTTAAATTTAACCTGTTCCTAATCTGTTTAAGATAGTCCTGAGGAGTAAGACTCACTTTAAACAAAACCATTGTTTGTTTAGTCTGTTGCTTTTGTTGGCTGAACTGATTGAAGACCTCAGATTGTGTTAAGCCAGTAAAACTGTGTGTCTAAACCAAATCAGGCATGTGAAACGTGGTCCTCATTGCCCTGTCCCCTTCTTTCAGGCAGTGGATGCAATCACAGGCTCACAGGATGTTAGGGGTTGGAATGGACCTCCAGAGATCCTCAAGTCCAACCCCCCTGCCAGAGCAGGACCATACAATCCAGGACAGGTCACACAGGAACACATCCAGATGGGTCTTGAAAGCCTTTGCAGAAGGAGACTCTACAACCTCCCTGGGGACCCTGTTCCAGTGCTCTGCAGCCCTCACAGTGAAGAAATTCCTCTTCTTGTTGAGGTGGAGCCTCCTGTGCTGTAGTTTATATCCATTACCCCTTGTCCTATCCCAGGGTGCAGCTGAGCAGAGCCTGTCCCCTCCCTCTTGACACCCAGCCCTCAGGTATTTATGAGCATTTATTAAGTTCAGGCTGGGGTGTGGAAGTGTTCATCTGTGGTGCTCGTGACCCCCCAGAGCTGGGTGGAAGTGAACCCTACTAAGATGTTTGTGTTGAATGAAACACCTACATCAATTAAAACCAAAGAAAGAGACAAAAGGAAGGTCATTGTTATTTTTATGGGAATGAAGAAATGTGGCTGTCTGGAGCTGTCTGTGTTGGTACTGACATGACCTCTTCACGAGGCACTGCAGTATTTTTCAGGGGATCAGGCATTTTTTCCCTTCCCAGAGGTCCACTCCTTGATTCATTTGCAGCCTTGCAGTAATCAAGACTTCAGGGTCCTGGACAGATTTTATTTGCCTTTCCTATGATTGAAATAGAACAGACAGGGAAAAAAATACTAAAAGACCTTTAAGTGTGAACTGGTTGAGGAGGACTGAAGCCTTTAGGGAGTATGTTTTATTTTGTTGATGGAGGAAATTCTGGTTCCCTTTCAGTCCCTGCAGTAGAGTGGTCTTGTTGTACTCCCTGTCTCTTTGAACACTTCATCTTCTTCCACATTTCTTCTGCTTCTTCCCTGTGTTGGTCCTGTCCCATGCTTCTAAGTTCTCCCACTCAGTGTTTCTCTCTGGTTTGCTCTCTCCCAGATGTGCCTCTCACTGCCCATATTTTCTGCAGCCTTTTCACGTTGTGCTGGTACCAGAAGCAGCAGGATCTTGGGAGTGGCAACATCCTGAGCCTTGCCTCGCCTCTTCTGCCTGCTGCTTTGGGGAGCAGGGGAAGAGAAAATCCAGCTCAGCCCCTGTTGAGCCTTGCTGGAGACTGCTCTGTGCATATGGTGTTTTAAGAGAGCTATGCTGTCTCTCTCTTCTCCAAAGATTTACAACCTGGCCAAATGTGCTTATTTGTGTGTTCTTTTCCCTTTTCCTCCTTCCCTCTTTTCTCCCTCTTTTCTCC
>CM037644.1:4289719-4318020 GCA_015227895.2 Colaptes auratus
GTGCCTTGAGGTGGTCCACAAGAGTTTGCCATTTTCTTAAAAGCAGATTACTATCTCTCAGAAACTATCAAAAAGAGAAGGCAGAAATCTAGTCCGAGAGAGGTACCTGGCGTGAAATTTCAGTCCACAGTTTTGCAAAGCTGTAAGTAATTGAAACCAGGGCTGGTGAAACATGTCATTGCTAGCTTTGTCTTCAATCCTAGTTGATGCAAACAGCAACTGCTGCAATGTTTTTGGAAAGATACTCAACCTTCTGCTTCAGGTTTTAAGGGATTAGGAAGACACCCGTGGTGGGAGGCAGATTATCTCACATCTGTCCCCTTCAAGGCTTCTTGTGTCTCTCTCTGAAACATCTGGTACAAGCTGTTGTCAGAAGAACATAAACTAATTGATATGTGCATGTGTTTTTTATAGCTCATTAGCATAGGCTGGTGCTGGGTTTTTTGGGGTGACTTTTTGGTGAGTGGGTACTATACATTGGGGGTTTTTTTAAGGTGAATCCAAACCAATGGCTTGTCACAGCTTTGAACACTTGAAGTGCATTCCTAACTTGAAAATGATTTGGCCAAGCAATTAATTTATTTTCTTTTTCTTTGACAGTTATTTGGCATCTGAAACAAGTAATATTCCACCCACCCCCCCAGGATGACTTAAACCAAGAAAAATTTGTAACAGCAAGGAGTTGCAAGCTCTTTGATTTTGAAATTATTAAAATGACTTTCTTTTCTTAACACTGAAACAAGGAGCCAGCAGTGTGCCCAGGTGGCCAAGAAGGCCAATGGCATCCTGGTATGCATCAAGAATAATGTAGCCAGCAGGAGCAGGGAAGTCATTGTGCCCCTGGACTCATCTCTGGTTAGGCCACACCTTGAGTCCTGTGTCTAGTTCTGGGCCCCTCAGTTTAAGAAGGACATTGAGACACTTGAATGTGTCCAGAGAAGGGCAACGAGGCTGGGGAGAGCCTCGAGCACAGCCCTGTGAGGAGAGGCTGAGGGAGCTGGGGTTGCTTAGCCTGGAGAAGAGGAGGCTCAGGGAGACCTTCTTGCTCTCTACAACTACCTGAAGGGAGGTTGTAGCCAGGAGGGGGTTGGTTTCTTCTCCCAAGCTGCCAGCACCAGAACAAGAGACACAGTCTCAAGCTGTGCCAGGGGAAGTTTGGGCTGGAGGTGAGGAGAAAGTTCTTCCCAGAGAGAGTTGTTACCCATTGGAATGTGCTGCCCAGGGAGGTGGTGGAGTCCCCATCCCTGGAGGTGTTCAAGAGGGGATTGGACGTGGCACTTGGTGCCATGATCTAGTCGTCATGAGGTCTGTGGTGACAGGTTGGACTTGATGATCTTTGAGATCTCTTCCAACCTTGGTGATTCTGTGTTTCTGCTCTTGAACGTATTTTAAGTGGGAAAATTATAATAGAAGGTGACTCGAGGATCTCTGAGATCTTTTCCAACCTGGTTGATTCTGGGATTCAATGATTCAATTCTAGGTTTTGATGATTCTCCTGCTTCCCTTTTTCTTGCCAGTGTTGGGATTCTCAGTCAGCATCACCTTTGCAAGGTTGTGACTCATGACCTCCCTGCCCAGAGGCCACTTCATGTGCTGCACTGGTCTCTGAGGATCTCTTATTGTGCTGCTGTGGTAGAGGGCAGGCACCTCATGGCCTTCCAGCTCTTCCTACTGCAGAAGCCCCTCCACTGGCACATCTTGGAGGAAATCAAAGTTCCAGTTCTGCTGGGCCCCCTCCATGCTGTTGTGCAACACTTGCTCAAAGTCCTGCTGCAGCCGTGCTCACGGTCTATGGGGCCAAAGAGGTTCCTCTGGCCTTGGGCTCTTTTCCCCAGCCTCTGCTCCATCTTTTTCCTAGGGTGCTGCTCTGGGGCGAGTACACATAGCAGTGACTCCCTGCCAAGGACAGAAAGACTGTGAGCCTCCCTTTGCACATTCAGGTTAGTGAGTGCTGCCTACTCCTTAAGGGGAGCGTGGCAGCAAGCCTAGATACTTCAGATCCTGCTATAGAAAACCTTGGCTTGTTTGGAAAGAAATTTATCCCAGTCTTCAGTCCAGAATGAAAATTCCCTATAGGATGTGTCTATAGGATGGGGAGGATGAAAAAGGCCTCATTCACCTCTTTGGTCCATTCTTACAGATACAGTTTAGGGGTGAACCTTGTAGAGTAGGGTCATCGATTGGACTTGGTGATCCTGAGGGTCTTTTCCAACCTGAATGTTTCTGTGATTGTGTGACTTTAAGAAATGTGATGGGTGACTAAGATCTTGAATGGTTTTTTGTTGTTGCTGGAAGAGCTAACAGTGGGCTAAAGTTGATTGTGATATTTTTGAAAGCCTCCTGGCTCTAATTTTGAATGTTCCATAGCCTGAAGCAGTGCCCATTAGAGATGCACCTCTGCTGGATGGGATAAACCCTTTGTTATGCTGAAGTGGAGCCCACCACCTTCTAAAGAAAGAGACTAATCAGGTAAGGCACAAGGGGCAGCTTCAAGAGGCAGAGGGGGCTCAGTGTGCTGGAGAGCAGGATGCAGTTGTGTGCTTTGGTGCTAGAAACACCTGGCATTAAAATATCATTAGAATAGAACAGAATAAACCAGGTTGGAAGAGACCTTCAAGATCATCGTGTCCAACCTATTATCCAGCACCACCTAATCAACTAAACCATGCAACCATTCATAGGCAGGACTCCCTGAACCAGTGATGGAGCTGCCTATTGAGATTCAGAGCCTGCTGCTCCTCAGCCCAGGGGAACCCAAGGGCAGCATAAAGAAGGAGAAGCAAGCAAGGCAGTGTCTCAGGTGAAAGCAGAGTTTTCATCTGGAGAGTTTTGTCACAGGTGATGGTGGAAGCACAAAAAAGGCAATATTGGGTGGCTTTGAAAACATAGCCCCTGATGTGGCCTTCCAGTATCTCAGAGGGCCTATAAGAAGGCTGGGGAGGGACTTTTTAGGGTGTCAGGGAATGATAGGACTGGGGGGAATGGGGAAAAAAAAATAGAAGTGGGTAGATTCAGGCTGGATGTTAGGAAGAAGTTATTCCCCGTGAGGGTGGTGAGACACTGGCACAGGTTGCCCAGGGAGGTGGTGGAAGCCTCATCCCTGGAAGTTTTTAAGGCCAGGCTGGATGTGGCTGTGAGCAACCTGCTGTAGTGTGAGGTGTCCCTGCCTAAGGCAGGGGGGTTTGGAACTGGCTGAGCCTTGAGGTCCCTTCCAACCCTAACGATCCTACGATTCTGTGCAGACCACAACTTAGTGCCAGGCCCTGCTGGCCCAGAGGCTTTGAGGACTGCTGCCCTTTTTCTCAGGGAGGGTAGAAACCTCCATAGCCTCCAACTTTTGAATATGTTTAACCATCTTTACTGATAGGCATCCCTGCTGTGCCTAAATGTGCAAATCAAATGAAAGAAACAGTGAAGTTAGTTAGGCAGCTACTTTCCCCGCTCTGCCTTTGTGCAGGGAAGTGATAAAGACAATTATGAGAGCACAACCTGTGGCCCAGGAATTTCATAGGGAGAGGTACTTTTTTTTTTAAAGAACCAAGCTCTGCTCAGAGTTGGTTTTTCTTCCTTCCAGCTTTGAGTCTCCTATCTGAAAGGCCAATCTCTATTTGGACGAGGGAATCAAACTATTTAGTGAACGTAAACAGATGAGCTGAATTTGAAAGCGACTGAGGGAAGGGCTGGAACATCTGAGGGCTACGTTGTCATTAGTTTTATTTTAGTTAAAATAATTGTACATGTTTAGTTTAGAATGGAAGGGGGGGGGGGAGGGCTGGGGGTGGTGGTGGAAAAAAGTACTTTGAAATATAATTACATTTAACAGTCTTGTAGCTTTGTACTTTGTGCTATAAATTGCATTCCCAGCTGGTTTTCATCTCCTGTAATTTAAATGAGTAAACCTTTTGTTCTTAAACTCACTTAGTTCCTCCTAATGCTGTTGATGGACATCCATTTCTACTGCTTCATTTTATGTTAATATTCAACAATGACATGCAGTTACCCCCCTGCCGGCCGCCACTCCACCTCCTTTGTTTCTGGAAGGCCTCTTTTCTCTCTCTCTCTCTCTCTTGTTTTTTTTTTTTTTCTTCCCCCTTGGTCTTTAGTTTTATAGAAGAATCCAAACTTCCTGTCCCTGCATCTAGCAGGAGTAAGGTTTCTGCATAAACTGCCACAAAATCCCCTTGGAAAGGGCGCTAGCCCCCAAGCAGGGAAGGTGGTGCTGGGCTGTCAGCTTCTTTTGTTCCTTTCTCAGATGGAAGCATGAGGTAGATGATGCTTTGTGGGCCAGAGTAAAGCTGTGCCAAGGGAATGCAAAAGCCCTAGGTGTGCCCAGGTAATTTAAAATGCTCACGCTGGCAGCTTTTCTGCATGAGTAAAGCCGCTTAATTAATGCGTTCTCTCCACTTTCTTCTCTTGACAAGTTGATTCGGATTGAAACGGTCTGTAATAAGCTTGTCATGGGTCTTGGGGACAAATAAACCCTCTTCTGGAGGTGGAAACAAATGAAGAGCCCATGCATTTTGTATTTCTCTCTGACCAGAATGGTTGGTGGCAGGTATGGCTGACTGACAGCCTTGGTTGGGCTGCTGCACCCACTGGCAGTTAGCTTCACGCTGGTGCCTAGAAAGTCAGGTGCAGGACTTGAGGAAGGAGAACTGGCATCTGTTGTGGCTTCGCTGCTTCTCTTACTTTTACACAGGGAATCTGAGAAGAGGAAGAATGTAGTGGGTGCTGTGTGTAGGGCTCAGGCAGTACTCCTCCTGTCTCCCCCCTCCTCCCCTCCTCCAGAGAGAGAGCTGTTTTTTAATTTGCTCAGCCTCGTGGTTTGACAGAAGTGCAACATGGAGGAGACCTGAGTCCAGGATCAACAAAAGGCAGCACTGGGCATTTCAGCCACTGCCTTTGAAACGGGCCTTGACAATAATGGAGTTGGGAAGCCCCACTGTTCAGCCTTCTTTATAGTGTTAATAACTGTCCAGAAAGAAGAGAAGCAAGAAATTGCTCAGATTTCATCTCTCAGATTTCATCTTGCATCTAGAGTGCCGCAACAAATCAAACTGAAATGGGCCCCTCCGTGGCTTCTGCACTACCACGCTGAGCTGCCCTGGGCCCCTGCTCCCCCCTGCTTTGCTGAAGGTTATAATGCTGAGAGAGCACTCGAAGCAGGCTGGTTGGGGGGCAAACACATGTCCTTGTGAACTGCAGAAGTGTCCTGTGAAGGATGGAGTCTGCTCTGAAATCAGTAAGTTTATAGTCTTGCAAGTTGGAGGCTAAGGCAGGTCGCGGGTAAGGGTTGCTGCAGAATGAGGCCAGAAGAGAGGTTTGCTCTGCCTGGCTGTTCACCCTGCCAGTCCTCAGGGCCAGTGTTGCTTGCCTTGAATGTGCAGGGGCAGTTCTTGCTAAGGGATCGACATGAAAATGAGAGGTGGGCTTGGGGGAGGCAGAGCTCTTGGCTGGCCATCTCTTCCTGCCCAGGCTTTGGGGGATGAGAGCCCTGCCAGTGGCAGCGATGTTCGGCCAGTGCTGCTAGCAAGAAAACATTGAACACGTGCAAACGCTTCAACACCACTAACAAGCAATGCTCATTCTCTTTTATGCCTTTATAAATTTAATGGAGTCTGGAGTTGCAGGGCTGATCCTTAGGGATGTGTTAAGAAGACTGCCGAAAGCCCAGGAGGGCAAACTCAGGTATCATGTGCTGAGTTCCACTTTAATAACTGACAAGAGTTGCAAAAATATTTAACTTCAGAGGAAAAAAAGAAACCAACCCCAAACCCAAACAAACAATCAACAGTAAAATGCACAAAGGAGCTCTTTGATTTAAAGCAGGACAATCAAAAGAAGTTGCAGCTTTTTGTGTTCATTCATCTCAGGTCTGCATAGGAGAAAAAATTCTGGCACCTTCATTAATGTAAAGGCAGCTTGCATGAATAATGTCCACTCTCAATACACTGAAGCAGCTGGAATGCATTCTCATGTTGCAATAGACACTGCATGGTCTTCAGCAGTTTCCTTATTATCTTTTATAATTAGCAAATCAAATTTGTGTCTTTAATCCTCTTGCATCCAGGGATATTTCGTGCTCAGAAGGCTGGGAAGTATGCGCCAGCAGATTGGCTTGCCAGCTGGAATTCCCTAGGGCCCTGGGGGAAATGGCTGAGGAGCAGGGCTTTCAGGCTCCACGTCTCCCACTGGTGGTGCTGATGATTTGGAGCTGCAGAGTTAAGCATCCTTTCCCAAGAAGGGCAGAGAGAGAGAGAGAGAACACGTGCTGATGTGTTCACATCTGGCATTAACGTATAAAATTTGGGGCATATAAAGTTTCTTTCCCATACAGCTAAATTAAAAACCTGTGGCACAAGGTAAACTGACAAGTGCAAAAACTCCTTGGGTGGGAAAACTTTAAATGGTTACAAATGTCTCCTGCAAGCTGCTTCTGGAGGAATGTTACTGAGCTCTGCTGTCCCCGGCTCACCGTTAGGCAGTGTCAGGGAAAGCTGTCCTGTTGCCATGACTGGTAATGTTTTTGGAGGAGATGTTGACTTGCTGGAACGTGTCCAGAGAAGGGCAACAAAGTTGGTGAGGGGTTTGGAAGACAAGCCCTATGAGGAGAGGCTGAGGGAACTGGGGTTGCTTAGCCTGGAGAAGAGGAGACTGAGGGGTGACCTTATTGCTCTCTACAACTACCTGAAGGGTGATTGTGGCCAGGCAGAGGTTGGTCTCTTTTCCCAGGCAGGTAACACCAGAACAAGAGGACACAGTCTCAAGCTGTGCCAGGGGGTTTAGACTGGATGGTAGGAGGAAGTTCTACACAGAAAGAGTGATTGCCCATGGATGGTCTGCCCAGGGAGGTGGTGGAGTCACCATCATTGGAGGTGTTCAGGAGGAGACTTGATGGGGTACTTGATGCCATGATCTAGTTGTTTAGGTGGGTTGGATTGGTTGCTGGTTGTACACGATGATCTTGAAGGTCTCTTCCAACCTGGATTTATTTATTGTATTTATTGTATTGTTTGCTGTATGTGGTGGAGCGTGGTCATAATGATCACAGGATGTTAGGGGTTGGAAAGGACCTCTGGAGATCTTCAAGTCCCACCCCCCTGCCAGAGCAAGACCATAGAATCCACCACAAGGCACACAGGAACACATCCAAAGGGGGCTTGACAGTCCCCACAGAAGAGGACTCCACAACCTCCCTGGGCAGCCTGTTCCAGTGCTCTGTGACCCTTGCGGTAAAGAAGTTCCTCCTCGTATTGAGGTGGAACCCCGTGCTGTTGTTTCATCCATTGCCCCTTGCCCTATCACAGGGTGCAAGTGAGCAGAGCCTGTCCCCTCCCTCCTGACCCCCAGTCCTCGGATATTTATAAGCATTTATTAAATCCCCTCTCAGTCTTCTCTCCAGACTAAACAGGTCTCTCAGCCTCTCCTCACCAGGCAGTGCTGCAGTCCCTTCAGCATCCCTGTAGCCCTCCCTTGGACTCTCTCCAGCAGATCCCTGTCCCTCCTGAACTGGGGAGCCCAGAACTGGATGCAATATTCCAGGTGAGGTCTCACTAGGGCAGAGTAGAGGGGTGAGGAGAACCTCCCTTGATCTGCTGGACACGCTCTTCTTCTTCTTGCACCCCAGATACCTATCTGAGAGACTGAGAATCTATGAAAAGCCATTACAAGAGGTAACGGAGTCAAACTGGAGGAAGCTTGATTTAGATGAGACATAGGAAGAAATTCTTCCCCAGGAGGGTGGTGAGGCACTGGAACAGGTTGCCAAGAGATGTTGCCCAAACCTGGAAGTGTTCAACACAGGCTGGATGGGGCCTTGAGCAACTTGGTCTGGTAGGAGGTGTCCTTGACCATGTCCAGTACACTTTCAACAGATTGTAGAGGGCAATGAGGTCACCTCTGATCCTTCTCTTCTCCAGGCTAAACAATCCCAGCTCCCTCAGCCTCTCCTCATTCTCTTAGCCTGGAGAAGAGAAGGATCAGAGGTGACCTCATTGCCCTCTACAACTACCTGAAAGGTGGTTGTAGACAGGAGGGGGTTCGTCTCTTCTCCCAGGCAACCAGCACCAGAACAAGGGGACACAGTCTCAAGCTGTGCCAGGGGAGGTTTAGACTCGAGGTGAGGAGGAAGTTCTTCACTGAGCGAGTCATTCGTCATTGGAATGGGCTGCCAGGAGGTGGTGGAGTCGCCGTCCTGGAGGGTTCAAGGGGAGATGGACGTGGCACTTGGTTGCCATGGTCTAGTTGTGAGGTCTGTTGGGACAGGTTGGACTTGATGATCCTTGGGGTCTCTTCCAACCTTGGTTATACTGTGATACTGTGATTGCCAATGGGCTGGATCCACAGCTCCAGCATCTGTCATGCGGTGATCCACGATGCTCTGGAGAAAGGTGGTGCTCCAGAACACATCCAGTTCATCGATGACATCACCGTCTGGGGTAAAACTGCTGAAGAAGTCTTCGAGACAGGTAACAAAATCATTGACATTCTTCTGAATGCAGGTTTCGCCATCAAGTGAGACAAGGTGAAAGGACCTACCGGAGAGATCCAGCTTCTGGGAGTGCGGTGGCAGGATGGACGCCGACACATTCCAGTGGATGTGGTAAATAGAGTCTCTACCATGGCCAATCCCATGAACAAGCAAGAAACCCTACGTTGCAAGCGAAGGTGGAAGTCTGCAGTGTGGAGTCCAACACGCCGAGTTGCAGAGGCAAAGGATGGAGAAGGAGAATCCAGTCAGTTCGCAGAGGTAAAAGCTGTCCAGCTAGCTCTCGACGTAGCTGAATGTGAGAGGTGGCCAAAGCTTATCTCTACACGACTCATGGATGGTAGCCAATGCTCTGTGGGGTTGGCTAAAGGACTGGAAGAAGAATGGTTGGCAGAGGAAAGGAAAGCCTATTTGGGCAGCTGAGCTGTGGCAGGACATTGCTGATTGAATCGAGAGAATTCCAGTGAAGGTGAGACACATTGATGCTCACATCCCTAAGAGCAAAGCTACTGAGGAACAGCGCACACAACCATCAGGCAGATCTAGCTGCAAGAGTTTCTCAAGTAGACATGGACTCTGATCTTGATCTCGACTGGAAACACCGAGGTGAGATATTCTTAGCTCGGTGGGCTCACGATTTGTCAGGACATCAAGGCAGAGATGCAACCTACCAGTGGGCTCGTGACAGATCCATAGACATTTCCATGGATGCTATCACACCATGGCAGGGGGTTGGAACTAGAAGATCTCAAAGGTCCCTTCCAACCCAAACCAGTCTATGATTCTCTGTAATGTCCTGTTCTGGCCATGAAGACAAGTGTTGCACAGAGTGTGGGGTGGGGTCCAGGCTGCAGACCTGAGTCATGCCACGTAAAATAAGCACATCTCAGCAGTTGTGGAAGCTGAGGAGTGGACAGCCACAGCTCACTGCTTGCTGCACTGCTGGGTAAAGTGGTGCATGCTGATCTCTATTGACTTGCAGGCACATTATCTCTGTGTTGGGCAACACGTTTCTCATTTGAATTTGTAGATCATAGGATGTCTCAGCTGCGGTAATGCACTGGACTCTCCTCTCTGGAGACCTTGTTTCTGACTTAATTTAGTGTACTTACTCATTACTGGAGCAAGATGTGGCCTCAATAACATAGGCTCTTTCTTCATGGCACTGAGGCAGGTCCACAGTGATGCAGCTGGTTATCTGAGCTACTGTGCTGCCTGTCCTTAGATTAGTTGGCACTATAAGCTCTGTGGAAGAGGATGGAAAAATAGTAGTGAGGAGCTTGCCTTACAGGGTGCTACTGGCTCACACCATCGCTTCAATGCAATAGGAGCTGGAGTACACAGAATTTCTGCAACAGCAGGTCTCCCCTAAGGTGTGAACACCTTGTTTGCTCCAGATCCTGTGGAAGACACCAAGCCTGATTGCTAATGTTGAAAAGAAAAGGTGTTGTGGTAGTTTTAGGCTGTGCCTAAGAAATCTTTCACAGGTTGAGTAGAAAAGTAGCAGAATGTAAATAAATTACCATTGGATGTAAAAGGGAAAGCCATGATAAGGTCTAAAGGATCCCACTGGTCTGAAAACCAACATAAAGTTAGTTGTCTAAGCTAACTCTTTACTCTTTTTCCCCTTCTTCCCTCTAGCTGGTACTTCTGCTGGCTTGCTGACCTTGGCTGCATTTCTTTGTTGTGGCTAAGTACTAACAGCTAACTCTCTTTAGGCTGGGTATTAGGAAGAAGTTCTTCATAGAAAGAGTGATTGCCCATTGGAATGTGCTGCTCAGGGAGGTGGTGGAGTCACCATCACTGGAGGTGTTTAGGAAGAGACTTGATGGGGTGCTTGGTGCCATGGTGTAGTTGATTAGATGGTGTTGGGTGATAGGTTGGACTGGATGATCTCAAAGTCTTCTGTCTCTACTCCACTCTGTTCTACTCCACTCTGTTCTACTCCACTCTGTTCTACTACACTGTTTACTCCACTCTGTTCTACTCCACTCTGTTCTACTCCACTCTGTTCTACTCCACTCTGTTCTACTCCACTCTGTTCTACTCCACTCTGTTCTACTCCACTCTGTTCTACTCCACTCTGTTCTACTCTACTGTTATCTCACTTGTTCTACTACTCACTCTGTTTGTTCTACTGTTCCATCTGTTCTAGCTAACTTATGGTGGGGTGGGGGAAAGGGGGGGGGTGGGGGAGAAAGAGGAGGAAGCCCTTTCTAACCCCCTGCTTTTGTCCAGGGGTGTGGTTTCTTCAATTGTAAGTACACGTAAGTATTGTATCTTTTGTACCTATTCATTGCATTCCATATATGTAGATTTTAGTGTGCTTGTAAATATAGCCTCATTTGCTTCCACCTGAGCTAGTCTGACAGTTTTCCTTTGGGGGGTAATTTCAACCCCACCACAGGCGTGTGGAGTACGTTGTGAACCGCGGCTAAAGCGAAGCAGCACTGCTGAAGAAGGCGACCATCTCCCTGTCCCCAGCACTAATGCTATTTAGGTGAGGAAAAGTTTGAGCAGTCTGCTTCTGGCCTTGGGTTCCCCGTTTAGACTGACATTTGCCTGCAGCCTATCTTGTGTTCAAAGAGCAATGCAACTTCTCTCATAATGCCCATACTTGTTCTGTCTCGGTGCTGGCCTCTTGTTGGCCCTTGTCCCTGCTGCGTCACCACGCAAGGGTGACATCTCTATTAATATCTTTGTTGATTGCATTAAGCAGCCCTGCCATTTATAGTACTCGTGTTGCAAATACACACTGGCACTTAGAAAGCCATGTTTATGGCTGTAGAGACCCCAGTGATCAATAGCTTTTAGATTACTGTGTCACTAAACAGCAGGCTGAGGCGTGGAAGGGCAGCGTTACTTTAGGGGTGAGAGATTTTTAGCAAAGAAATCAATACAGGGCTGATTGGTTTCCAGTTCAAATAATCCCAAGAAACATGGAGCCTGGGAAACCATGCCATTCAGACCTGGAAATAAACAACACAGGCTTGCTTTCATTTGGGTATTTGGGTCAGGACTCTTGAAAATGGCAAAGGGGACGGAGCCAGGCTCTGCTCAGTGATGTCCAATGACAGGTCAAGGGGCAATGGGTATAAGCTGGGACATGGAAGGTTCCATGGGAGCATATGGAAAAAGTTTTTCACTCTGAAGGGGACAGAGCCCTAGAACAGGCTGCCCAGAGAGGTTTGAGTCTGTTTCACAAGAGACTTTCAAAGCCTGTCTGGATGTTTTCCTGTGTGACCTGCTCTAGGTGATCCTGCTCTGGCAGTGGAGGTTGGACTAGATGGTCTTTCAAAGTCCCTTCCAACCCTTAACATTCTGTGGAAGCCATTGGGCAGGACTGGAAATGGAGAAACTGGGCTCTACTTTGGTGCTCCTAGAGACTGTTTCTCCACGTCTTCCACAGCTTCCTTTTGGTGCTAACACCCTTTGCTCTGGCTCTGCACAGGCAAAACCTTCAGTGCACTAGGTCTGGCTGGTGTGATTCCCAGTTGGAGCCTTTTTGGGGCTAACAGAAATGTAAGCACTTGCAAACATGCAGGAAGGTGATTTTGCTCTCAAAATGACTTTCTTGTTAATGCTCAAGTGGCCATGTGCTAAACGATAGTTAGTAGGCTGTCAGGTGCAGCAGCGTCCTGGGGGGCTTATATGCCATGATGCTGCCAGGGATGTGTATGCTCCTGCCTCCCAAGGAGGCTGCTGTGACATCTTGTGTATGTGGACATCTTTGCACAGCCTGGACAGGCTATGCTGGTGTGCAAGAGTGCCTGGAGCAAACTGCTTCCTATGGTACTGCTGCTTCTCCCTGCTGTCTGGCCTTGTCCTGGCACACATGCCTGGAGACCTGGGGTTGGCACCTTCTCACCTGTGCTTTGGGAGTGGGGACTGTGCCAAAGGAGCTTTCTGGAAGTCTAGCACTTCAGGGATTTTGCAGTCTTCACTCACAGGGGACATTACTGCATGAGCTTGAGGTGCCTTCAGCTGGGTTTTGTTCCAGTCCTTCTGGACTAGAGCTCCCTTCTACTCTGCAATGAATCCTCCCAAAAGCTCTATTGTGAGTGTGCTTCAAGTACAATTTGGTGCAAATTGACTACCTGCTACTTCCAGGATACTGTGGACAGTGGGCTGAAGTTCCCTGGTGTTTTTGCTGGAGTGCTGGTTTTCTACCTACTGGACTACTGGAGTCCTGCTTTTATCTTGGGATGGGCTGCCAAGCTGGGAAGTCCTGGAAGGCTGCCACTGGAGATGTAAAAGTTGTGCAGGACATTTCCTGCAACTGTAGCACAGCTCAGCAGCTGAATGCTGAGTCCTATTCATGCAGGAACTGAGGGAGTCCAGTGACATGCTACCTAAAGAGGACTGGTTTGGAAAAAGATTACTGAAGGGGTGAAAGGTACTTGAATGTTGTCTTCTTGTGTGGCTTTGGTCCTCTTTGTCCGAACTGGAGAAGCAAGCTGGTGGTTCTAATCTGACTTCTGCACCTCTGCTGGGAAAAGGTAGTTTCATGATGGTGATACTACATTGGTCTAAGGTTTGGAAGACCTGGAGTTGAGTTCTTTTCGTGGCCTGGATCTGTGTATGACTGCTATCTATGTCATGTGGCCTGGCTGTGCTGTGTGTGCTAAGTGGAGAAATCATAGAATCATAGAATTGTTAGGGTTGGAAGGGACCTCAAGGACCAGCCAGTTCCAACCTCCCAGCCACGGGCAAGGACTCCTCACACTAGATCAGGTTGCTCAGAGCCACATCCAGCCTGGCCTTAAAACCCTCCAGGGATGAGGCTTCCACCACCTCCCTGGGCAACCTGCCCCAGTGGCAAATAATATTCCCTTGCCTCCAAAGGACAAAGGGTAGTTGTTTTGTGGCACTGAGATAAGGGAAGCTGTGTAAGTGTTTAAGACAAGTAGCTATTCTCCCCCTGAATTCAGTGGCAGAACTTTTAATGAGAAGCAAGATCCGGGCCCCATCTGATAAAGCATTTCATCTGGGTTGCATATGGAGGCAGGAATTAAAGGACCCATCTAAGGATCTCCCCCTCTGGAGTACGTCTATAAAAGCCCCTCTGTAGTTGTGTTCAAAGCTGACAGTAATGCCAGTCTCCTCAGGACAATTCACTTAGATCATCCAGAAACTCTTTCTTGTCTAAGCCCTGATGCTCTCCCCCAGTGGAAGAATGTGGTTGCAACTCCCATGCAGGGAAGGCTGGAGATTTGTTTTTTATTTGAACCCAAAATATTAACAAATTGGACACACGTGCTTCCAGACTAGAGCCTGCACTCATTTAAGCCAGTGCAAAACTCTCCTTGATCCCAGCAGGATCAAGCTCTTGTGAATATTGCCTGTACCTTTTTAGGATATCTGCCTCTAAATGAAACAGACAGCAACAAACTCTTTCTGGAGTTATCCTCCTTGATGGATTTGCAGACCCTCCCACTTGGGGACAGGGGAGTTCAGAGTCTGAATTGCTGGATGAAAGACCCAGGGCAGGTATCACTGTGCCTTCTCTTGCAGGGCAGAGCTCAGCATGTGAAAGTCAGAATCACCCTCGAAGACCTCAAAGATCATCAAGTCCAACCTGTCACCACAGACCTCATGACTAAACCATGGCACCAAGTGCCACGTCCAATCCCCTCTTGAACACCTCCAGGGACAGTGACTCCACCACCTCCCTGGGCAGCACATTCCAATGGCTAACAACTCTCTCTGGGAAGAACTTTCTCCTCACCTCCAGCCTAAACCTGCCCTGGCACAGCTTGAGACTGTGTCCTCTTGTCCTGATGCTGTCTGCTTGGGAGAAGAGACCAACCCCCTCCTGGTTGCAACCAACCTTCAGGTAGTTGTAGAGAGCAAGAAGGTCTCCCCTGAGCCACCTCTTCTCCAGGCTAAACAACCCCAGCTCCCATCAGTGCTGTGGCAGCATTTGCTGGTGTTTGAACATTTTAATGCTCTTGTGATCAGGAGCACTTACCCTAGTTCCAGCCAGGGTAATGTTTCTGTTCACATGGGTGTGATTTTCTTCCTCTTCATGCTGCAGTACTGCCAGGTGAGGACTGCACGTGTAGGAAGCCATTCAGCAGAAACATATGCCTTGAATATGCTCAAGTTCCTTGTAAGTCACTTGATCAGTGTGCAGGATTTGTGTCCTCTCTGCAACTTTGCCCTAAATTCATATTCATCAACAGAGGTTGCTCAGTGCTTAATGGGACACTTAATGGGGCACTGAGTGAAGGGAAAGGACAATAGGAAAACAGGGTGAAGAATGAGGACAAATGTAGATGAACTTCCTCAAACAGGCACAAAATGCTCATTCCTGAATAAAAAATGTGAAAAGGTCAAGTGCCCCCAGAGGTTTCTATTGTGACAGGCACTTAACCCCTTCACTCCTGGTTATCTGCTTCAGCTGCTGGGCCACTCAGTGCACAAGTGCCATTAGCATCAGTGGAATGTGGGGCCTGGGAGCCTCGCTGGATAGGCTGGGTGAGACCACCTGCCTTCTAGGCAGCATGCACTGGGGGAGCAGGAAATAATCTTTGTGGACACTGACCTTGTCAGTAGCTGTGTCTAGAGATAATTATTTCCTAATGTCTAACCTTTTCATGGTCAATTGCTCCAGTATATTAGGCAGAATTGGGATTTCCCTCTGTCTTCAGACACACACAAGTTCCTGTCCTTCCCACTTCAAGGGCGTAACTTAGCAAGGGCATGGACCAAGCCAGTGCTCTCTGAACAAATACTGCTCCTGTTTTGCTTCAAGGGAAATGAGGTTTGCTGCTCTCCCTTCCCATTGAGCCAAAGGGCTGTGGGATAGGTGTCCACTCCCATGTTTTTTTGGCAAGCAGGCATTTCCCTTTAAGAATCCAATACTAATCAGGCAACTGTCAGTGTTTAGCAATCTTCTGCTCCAGCAGATTTTTTGCGTGTTGACTGACTTTGGCTTACCTTTTCCTAGCTTGTGACGCTTCAGCGTGTGCCCCTTGACACATCACCAAGGCATCTGAAGAGGCAAGATCAGCAGAGTATGTCAGGACAGCCGCGTTGAAGGCATCAGGTCTGAGATCGTCGGGAACGTCAGAATGAGCAGCCAGGGGTGAAGACAGTTCTTTTGCGTGACCCCATGAGCCCACCCTGCTCTTGTCTGAAGTGTACCCCACAAAGGCTGACAAGAAGACTGAGAGGGGATTTAATAAATGTTTATCAATATCTGAGGGCTGGGGGTCAAGAGGGAGGGGACAGGCTCGGGTCAGTTGCACCCTGTGACAGGACAAGGGGCAATGGATAGAAACTACAGTACAGGAAGTTCCGCCTCAACATGAGGAAGAACTTCTTCACTGTGTCACAGAGCACTGGAGCAGGCTGCCCAGAGAGGTTGTGGAGTCTCCTTCTCTGGAGACTTTCTAGACCCATCTGGATGTGTTCCTGTGTGACCTGTGCTGGATTCTCTGGTCCTGCTCTGGCAGGGAGGTTGGATTTGATGATCTCCGGAGGTCCCTTCCAACCCCTAACATCCTGTGATCCCGTAAAGGCAGGTTGGTAGTTAAGACTTCTGTGTAGAGCATGAGGGAGGACACTATTCCTCCTCCTTCACCTACTCTCCTCACTTCTCTGTGTTCCAGCCCCGTTCAGCAGAGTCTTGGGCAAGCCACCCGGAATCCTTGCGTTCGAGGCCGTCCCTTTTGGGAACAGCCTCAGCTCACTCATCCAGCGCCTTGGCGACAGCTCGTGTGGACTGGGCTGAGCAAAACAATGACACGAAGCCAGCGAGTGCTGCTGAGCAGGCTTCAGAGCCAATATTTTTACAGCCTGTTTCTTGTTTTTGCAACAGTATGTAATTGGTTTGGAAGAAAAAAGAAAAAGGCAAAACTGGGTCAATTTGCCGTCGGGCTTTGTGAGACTCTTTAGCTAAACCTCCAGACTTTAGCTAGGAGTTAATTTGAGCCAGACTTAGGGAAGAAAAGGAAGAAAATCTATATTAATATACCCAGAGTCTCACGTGAGAAACTTGTAGGCAGTGATTTGGGATCCAGAGGCAGACTCCCCTTCCTGAGACTAAATTCAAAGCCAGGCTTTCCAGGCAAAGCTTGCACGCGCGTGTGCCCTGATCTTTAATTAGGCAAAACTCCCACTGACATCAAGAGGAGTTTGACTTGAATAAGAGCTGCAGGATCAGGTCCACAATTTGGTACCTGGGATTTGATTAAGCAGCTGAATTACTAGAATGCTTTCCCCAGGGGTATAATTGCCTAATTAATTTTTTCAAATAGCCGAGTTGAGCCCGGAATGCGGCGCACCTCGTGCCGCGCGAAGCGTGCGCGCCGCTGAATCCAAGCGGATGGAGCTGCTGGCAAGAAGAGCCCCGGGGAGTTTATTTTTCAGTTCTGGACCACTGTTTATTTAAAGTTCCAAAATAGCCACCCCTGTGTTTAAAATCTCATGTTTCAGAAAATATGCTCTTGTAATAGGCTTGTGGTCTCCCTTGGGCTATTAGCGTTATGGTGGCCTTCCAGGATCTGAAGCCAACAAGAAAGCTGGGGAGGGACTTTTTAGGCTGTCAGGTAGCCATAGGGCTGGGGGGAATGGAGCAAAACTAGAAATGGGTGGATTCAGATTGGATGTCAGGAAGTTCTTCCCCACGAGGGTGGTGAGACACTGGCACAGGTTGGCCAGGGAGGTGGTGGAAGCCTCATCCCTGGAGGTGTTTGCAGCCAGGCTGGATGTGGCTGTGAGCAACCTGCTGTAGTGTGAGGTGTCCCTGCCCATGGCAGGGGGGTTTGGAAGTGGCTGATCCTTGAGGTCCCTTCCTACCTTGGCAAGCCTATGATTCTACTTAAAATGTATTTCAAAGATTAGTGACTCTGGTGCATCCTGATTCTAGAGTGCTGGCTGCTGTGATTCATTCTGCAGGTGGGAAAACACTCTGGAAGCTGGGGAAGAACTTACTCTCTCTCAGGTTTTTAAAGTCTGATGCTTTGAAAAGATTGTGGGGTTTTTTCCCCCCTTCTCTTTTTTTGTCTTATCAATGATCTTATTTCTGCTGCTTCTGGTGCCCAAGCATAAGGCCTGTGGTGGGTAGATTTCTATCTATATTAAAATAAGTGCATATTGTTTGCTTTTTTGCTGAGATTCCAGCCTGACACTGATGTATTTGCTGCAGGAGGGTTTGCTTTCACCGCTGAAAGCCTTCTCTTTTAACGTGTTTGTTTATTTTGGTTGGGTTTTCAGTCGAAGCCTTCTCATGTAAAAGGAATAGAGAGATCACATCACGGGGTTTTAAGTGCAAAACGACTGCAGAAGGAGCTGCAATGCCAAAAAGTAGGAGCTGTTCTCCCTAAATGAGTACATGTATGCCTGGGTGTGTTTGTGTGTGTGTGTCTCTGTGTATAGAGACATAAATAATTAGGCTTGTAGTTGCCATAATGCCTACTCATGCTGTTGACAGTTACTTAATAATGCTCCTTCTCCCATTCTCTCCAGCTGAATTCTTAAGGCATTACCATGGGAATTTTCCCTTTCTGGGGATTGTAACAGAGCTCTAGGACTAGCTGGGTTTTTTTTTCTCTTCTTTGTGATGTGTTTCTGACTGGCTGGAGTGGCCTTATTCAGCAACTCCATCGAGAGTCTCCTGCAGAGAATGAAACCATCGGCTGCCCTCTAAGAAGCGCTCCGGGCTGCGGCAGCTCCTGTTGGGGAATCTCGTGTCCTCGGTGAGTCTTTCAGGGTGATGGGATGTTGGGTTTTAACGTGGCTCAAAGCACGGCTAGGAGTTTAAATTCCAGCATATCACCCTATGAAGTGGGATACAGTCAAATGTGCTCTTCAGAGAGTGAGGCTTGAAGCCTTATGCAACCTTTTCAAGGCTCTGTGAGCACTTGATAGGCAAGCAAGATGTGGCTCTGAGACTGCAGCCCTGCTCTGAAATTGGCTGAGGTCTGCAGTCTTGCTATCTTTCAAAATGATAGCTTTCCCCCCCGCCCCTTTTCCTCTTTTGCTTGTGTCAGAACCTTACCCACAAAATAAGCAGTCCTCTACCCTTGAAATTAGGAATTGGGTCCACCCAAAGAGAGGAGATGGTTTTAAAGATGGGAAGACTTGCCTTGTATGTTTAAATTGAAGCCCTTTTGAAGGCTGTCCTGCCATCTTGGTTTGCCACCTTTTTCTTTTGCATTCAGCTCATGTTTTGAAGACTTTCTGCAAGGCTTAAAGGAAGGAACAGAAGCTTTCAGCTTTTGTTTAGGAAAAAAGAGAGTTAGCTGTCTGTCTTGCAACCTTAAATGAAAATAAGCAGTCCTGCACCCTTGAAATTAGGAATTGGGTCCACCCAGAAAGATGAGATGGTTTTAAAGATGGGGAGACTGACCCTTTTGAAGGGGGTCCTGCCATCTTGGTTTTCTTTTGCATTCAGCTGATGCTTTGAAGGGCTTTCTGTGAGGTTATAGAAAGGAAGAGAAGTTGTCAGCTTTGGTTAAAAAGAAACTAGTGAACTGTGCCTGTCTTGCAACCTTTTGTTTTCTGCTGCCGAAGTTTTCTGCTACATCATGATTGATTGTCAGTAGTGATGGCTGCTGTCTAGAAGGGATGACTACAGGCTTGGGATCCTCTGAGTTCCAAATGCAATTTGGTGACGTCTTGGGTTCCACCCTCCCCATCCCCCTATTGAGTCCTGGATCTTGGTAGAATCGAGGAGACCTCTTGGTTATGAAAAACACAGACGGTAAGAAGAGAGTGCAAAATCTCTTTATGACAATTCAGGCTGCAACTGTCTCCCAAAGCTGTAAGAAGCATCACACCCCTTCTCTCAGTGGCACTCTGCCCTCCTCTAGCGGTGGGCTGGACCACAGAGAGCCTCTCGCAGCTCCTGGCAGAGGTGGCTCTGTGTCCCGGGGCGAGGTGGCTCCGGGTCTTGGATCTGATGGTTTGGAGCGGCATCTCTGTTGTCAGGGATCTACTGCTGGGGGAAGTTTCCAATTCCCTCAGATTCATCTGAGATTTCACCTTCTGCCTTGATTTTTTTTGTTTCCCCCCCCCTCCCTTGGACAATGCCAGAAGTTCTTTGTCAGTGTGTGTCACTTGGAGCCAGAGAGATGTGATGGTGGAAGTCTGACAGCTCCTATTAGCCACGCTTAGTTTTAGTCTGGCTTTCTAAAGTATGGAACCAGCAAAGAACAAATACCAGGACTGGGGGTTTTATTTTTCTCTTTTTTTTTTTTTTTTCCCTTCCTGCCTCTCTCTTTAAAGCACAAACATGGGGAGAAGACCCAAGTTTCAGTTTCTCCTCAGATTTACAGTCTTCTGTCTGTAATTGTGGATGCTTGAAAAATCAAGAGTAAGTCCACAAAGGGGAGATTTCTGTGTAGCTCATTCTCCTTATTGTCTTGGCTCACTTGACCCTGTTGGGGATGTGCCCTTCCATTGTGTGCTGCTGTTGGGCCTGTGAGAGCAAACAAAGGGAAATGAGCTCTGTATAAGCCCATGGTTTGATCAGGGACCAGCTGAATTGGCTGGACCAGCCCTTGACTCAGTGTGGCTACATAAGGATGCAGCTCTAATGTGCCAGTATCTGACTTTAGCCAAGAGCGTGGCTTGCCTTCAGGAGGGTGTAGGCAGTGGTGGAGGTGCTTTCCTCTGAGTGACTGAAGAATGAGTACAGCCTTGCTGGTCTTGAGGGGAGGAAAAACAAAAAGGTCCTAAAAACTTTTAAGAGCTGCTGAATTACATCCCACTGCAGCAGCAGGGCAAGAGGTGGTTTCTCCTGTGATCTCTCTCCCAGGCCAGAAAGCAAAAAGGTGCAGTCCAGTGGTCCCCACCCAGGCTCTGGTGTGCTGTGTTGTTACCCTGTTTTACATTCAGGGAAGTGGAGATGCAATTAAAATCATGCAGAGCAGAAGTGGCAGGACTGGATCTGGAGTGAGGGTTCTGCCTTCCAGTGCACTGGACTCTTGAGTCTTAAGTCACAAAGAGCCAGCTCCAGGAGGGTCTCTCTCTCAAACCCCTCAGGGCCTTCAAATGACTGCCCTGGAGTGGCTTGCTCCCTTCTAACTGGCCCTCCTTTCTCCTGCCTCTTTGTAAAACCTCAATGCTTTCCCCTACTCAGTGAAGGCATCCTTGTTTAATAGCATTAATGTCTCCTGAGGCTTGAGCTTTGGGGGGTTTTGGCTGAACTTTTTTGGCTAAGCCTAGGTGAAATGTTTGATTTATTATGTTTGGATTTTGCTACTGTGTTTCTTCTAGCTCAGGATTTTTACACTGCAGAAATGCTGGGAGGAACAAGAATGCCACAGATGACTGTGGGGAAAATGGGCTTAGAGTGGTGCCTGAAAATGGGGGCCTCTTTCTGCCTTTGTTTCTTTAGCATTGCAACCTAGGAAAAGGGTTAATGCAAGAACAGAAGTGAGGTGAAGCCCCATGATGTGTTTAGGGCCTGTCATGATCTTGTGAGCATAGTGGAGGTACTTGGATGAATCCTCTGCCACCAGCTGAACTCATCCCAGCCAGCTCAGCAGACCCAGATGGGGCAGGTTAGTTGGATTGGGGTTGTGTTTGTAATGCACTGCTTTTCTTCCCCCCTCCTTCCCCAGGTTTCAGCCAAAATACAGACAGATCTCTTTGTCAGAACATTCATGGTGGGTGGGTTTGGGTGTGAGGTTTGGGCAATACTGTCAAATGACTACACGTGTCTTCAAGCTACACTTTTCCTCAGCTAGCTTGTTAGTGCTTGTTCTGCTTGCTTTTGGATGGAGCTGAGTCCATACCTTTTGAGTCCCTAAAACCACCACCAAGCAAGCCCAAATTGTCTGGGTTACCTGGTTCCTACACTACCTCACCATCCTGCGTGGATGTGTGGGGATTTGGGCTTGGCTGCATCAGCCTCTTTGAGGAGAGCAAAAGGGAGGCTTCCTCTGCTTCACATCCATATCAACTTCAGTGAATTCAGATCTCTTTCCTCTTCATGTCTGGGGAGGGTGGAGAGAGGGTTTAAATGAAGACATAGGGAGTATGGAGCAGGGAAGTCATTCTGCCCCTGTACTCAGCACTGGTTAGGCCACACCTGAGTCCTGTGTCCAGTTCTGGGGCTTCAGTTAGGAAAGATGTTGAGTTGCTGGAAGGTGTCCAGAGAAGGGCAAAAAATCTGGGGAGGGGTTGGAGCACAACCCTGTGAGGAGAGGCTGAGGGAGCTGGGGTTGTTAGCCTAGAGAAGAGGAGGCTCAGGGGAGACCTTATGGCTCTCTAAAACTACCTGAGGGAGGTTGTAGCCAGGTGGGGGTTGGTCTTTCTCCGGGCAAGCAGCACGAGAACAAGAGGACACAGTCTCTAGCTGTGCCAGGGGAGGTTTAGGCTGGATGTTAGAAGAACTTCATAGAAAGAGAGACTGGCCATTGGAATGTGTGCCCAGGGAGGTGGTGGAGTCACTATCACTGGAGGTGTTTAAGAGGAGACTGGATGGGGTGCTTGGTGCCATGGTTTAGTTGATCAGAGAGTGTTGGATGATAGGTTGGACTCAATGATCTTGAAGGTCTTTTCCCACCTGGCTAATTCTCTTCTTTGCTCGCTTCTCTGCTCTGGCAGTACTGGGAAGTTTTTTTTAAGCCCCAGGCAAAAAGTAAGTATCAGTATAGTTCAGTCTGATGGTCTGCAGCGTTTGAGGAGCTTCATTTTTATCTTAAAGCCATTTAAGACCCTGGAGAGAAATCCAAATCTCATTCTTCTCCTTATGGAGTAAAACATGAGCAAATACGTATTGTTGCTGCATTCTAATACTTTTTAACCATCCTTTACCCCACTATAAAATCCTTTGCAGTCTGACTACTCCTTGGAGTGCAGAGAAAGTTGTGTTTAACTCTGTTGTGACCACCTTATCTGATCACCTCTTCAAAACAGGAAACAGGAGTTTCCTCAGATGGATGACTCTCAATGGATGAATCTGTTTAACTTTGCTAAACAATTTGCTTTGCCTTCATTGGAAAAACTGTAGGGGTGGATCTCACCTGTGGAGAAAGACTTCCAGTATGGTCCAGGCTGTGTTTAACTTCAGTTTCTGTCAGGTTTTTGCTAGGCTGGGAAACACTGTTACCACAGGTTGGTTCTCATGAACTTATGCTTTGTTAAGCTAGACAGTGATCTCTCCCTAAAATCCACCTCCACATCCCACAAGGTGTTTAAAAAATCTGCAGATAGGGCACTTTGGGACATAGTTTAATGGCTGTGGTGGTGGTGGTGGGTTGGTGGTTGGACTCGGTGGTGGTGGTGGTGGGTTGGTGGTTGGACTCGGTGGTGGTGGTGGTGGGTTGGTGGTTGGACTCGGTGGTGGTGGTGGTGGGTTGGTGGTTGGACTCGGTGGTGGTGGTGGTGGGTTGGTGGTTGGACTCGGTGGTGGTGGTGGTGGGTTGGTGGTTGGACTCATTGATCTTTGAGGTCTTTTCCAACCCAAGCAGTTCTGTGCTTCTCAGCTCTTGATTGTTTGAGTGACTGTACTCTCAGCTGCTCCCAATTTAAAGAGATATAGTCTGTTACTACCCCTCTGCTGTGCTCTGTGGTTTGCCTTTAAATACCGTTGGGGATCGAAGCACCTGGGAGGGTTCCTGGGTACTGCCTTAATAAATGTGTTACATAATAAAGCCCAGCAGAGATACTTCTTTAGCAGTATCTGGGAGTACCAGTGAAGAAATGGAGAGCAGATCCTGTTAGTCTCTCCCCTTGCTTAGCAGGGGGCATGGGAGATGCTTTAAAGACCCACTGTGGCAAAATCATCAGCAGATTTCCTTTAAAATAGGTTGATGGTGAGAATCTGTGGCCCTTCCATGTTATATGTTGTTTGGTTTTCTTTTTCAGTCCCCTGAAAAATGCTGCTGCCTCCTCCTTGAAAGCACTGAGAGATCCCCAAAGCTTCCAGACAGACAAGCTCAGGCAGCTCTCAAAGGATGTTGCTGCTTTTCCTCTTAACCTCTAACAGTCTCTACCTTTCCTCTGTTCTTTTTTTTTCTTTGCCAGTAAGGCGCTGTGTGCAGTCTTCTGTGAACCTTTGTGGGCCAGATTTCCCAGGTGCCTTTTTTCCTCCTCAGTAGCTGCAGGAGAGGCAGTGGATCTGAGGGGGAGATGTGTTTTATGATTTATGACACTTTATAAAGTGCATTTCACAGCAGGACTGACAGAGCTGGAGGCTGAAGTCCACCCAGGACCAGTGATGCAGAGGCAGGTAGGGGATGGATCTGCCCCCCTGGTGACTATCCCTTGTGCCTCAGAGCCACCATGGACTGAGTGGGGACACCTGCTCGCTCAGTCCTTGCTTCCTCGTTCAAACTGTGGGCAGCAGGAAGGGAGGTTAGTGCCAGGTGAGCCCAGGACCTGTCTCTGCTGCGAGCTGTGTTGAGTGCAGTGCTTCCTCCTGCATCAGAAGCCATGGCAGGGCTCCTGCATGTGCCCAGGCTCCCTTATCCAGCTGTTGATCTAAAGCCAGGCTTATTTTGACAGCCCCACCTCTTCCTCCATGGGCTGCCCCTGATGGTGGGGATGCCAGCAGAGCTTCCCGGCGTGAGGGATCTGGGCTTTGCTCCTCATTCCCTTGGCACTCCCGTGCTCTGTTAGATACTTCAAACAGGGCTCTTTCCCACGCTGCTCCAGGCTAGTCCCTGCCTCTGCCCCTTCCTTGCCTGTTGCCTCAGGGCTGCAGCTCTCCAGCCATCTATTTATATGGCCCTCATTTGTCTTAGTCTCTTTGGCAGTTATATGGCTCCCGTTGGCCCAGGACCTGAATGCCTCCCAATCGTTAATATATTTATCTTCACACATGCAGACACACAGGCATACCTGTGAGGTCAGGAAGTACCACTGCTCCTATTGTACAGATGGAGAACCTTAAATGGTAATTGGCTAAACTGGGAGCAGGTGGTGGTGGTGGTGGTGCTGGAGGAAGGCTGCTTACACAGGGCACAGAAAACGGCGTCACAAGAAACGCTTCACCAGCTGCAGTGCAGCGCTGGGAATGCAGATCTCCCCACTCCCCATGTGAGTCTCGTAGCCAGTGGGATAGGAAGTCCCAGTCATGCTCTATCCCTGGCCTGGCCTCTGCAGGCTTGAATCTTGTTTGCCATACCCAAAATACAGAAAAGCAGCAGCTCTCACGCTTCACCTCCTCGTGAAAAGATGAGGTTTGCAGTATCGTCGTTGGAGATGTGGTGCTGAGGGCCATAGGGACGCCCTGGCAGTGCTGGGATAACAGTTGGGAGTCACTAATTTTGAAGGTCTCTTCCAACCAAAAGGATTCTGTGATTTATTTTTTTTTTTTTGATACAGTGATACAATTTCAGAGGTGAGAGCTTCTGTCAAATTAGCCGGATGGGATGGATGAGGGAGGTTGGAGTCCTCTTAGTCTGACAGTGAGAGCGGAGGAATTTTAATGGCAGGATCCTTCCCTCTGTCTGCTGTTCTGGGAGGGGAATTGACTCCCTCAGTGGCTTCAAGGTGGGGATGGGCCCAGCAGTCTAAACCAGAGCCATCAGCTGAGGGTTTGCTTTGTTTTGCTGGAGCACACTGAACAGACTGTCTGCTGGAGTAGGAATTTTTGGCAGCTCATACACAGACAGCAACACTATTCCTTGGCAGCAGCTTCCCCTTAGCGTTTCCCAAAGATGGCAATGCTGCCAAGCAGAGCTCCAAAGGCTTTGCAAACTTGACCAATTAGCAGTGTCTTCAGCACAGAGACAATTACTGTTGCATTTGAGGAGCTAAATCAAAACCCATTGAGGGGGTCGCTGGAAATCTCATTCTCTCAATGTCAGTGAGGTCTTCTGTGCTTAGAGTTGTGCAAGTGCAGAGTGTTCCGCTGAAGTGAGGGGTTTGGAGCACAAGCCCTATGAGGAGAGGCTGAGGGAGCTGAGCTGAGGGAGCCCTATGAGGAGAAGCTGAGGGAGCCTGGAAAAGAGGAGGCTCAGGGGAGACCTTCTTGCTGTCTACAACTACCTGAAGGGAGGTTGTAGCCAGGTGGGGGTTGGTCTCTTCTCCCAAGCAGCCAGCACCAGAACAAGAGGACACAATCTCAAGCTGTGCCAGGGGAGGTTTAGGCTTGAGTGAGGAGAAAGTTCTTCACAGAAAGAGAGACTGGCCCCTGAATGCACAGCCCAGGGGAGGTGGTGGAGTCACCATCACTGGGAAGTGTTAAAAAGAGCCTGGATGAGGCACTTGGTGCCATGGTTTAGTTGATTAGATGGTGTTGAGTGATCGGTTGGGCTTGGTGGTCTCAAAGGGCTTTCCAACCGTTAATCTGCATCCTGTATGAGCAGAAGCCACATGCCTAGAGCCACTGTGTGTGAATTGTGAGAGGGGAAGTCAGGTGGCAGGTTCCTGGGCCCATGCCTGGCCAATAGACCACGGTGCTTAATTAGTGTGGCAGCTGTTCTCCGTTAGTGAGGCTTTCCTTAGGCGCCTGCACGAATGTTCTGATAGCAGCTAAGGAGAAAAAAGAGGAGGAAATGCATCTATATTTAATTAAATACTGCATTCATATTTTATTGCAGAGAGCCCTTAGGTGCAGGAAGATGCTCAGTGAGAACAATGCTTTGGAGTGCTGAGCCAGTCTGCAGCGCTCAGAGATGAACTTTGGTTTTAAAAACAAACCCAAACTCCTTCCGGGGTAGTCTGGGAAAGCCCAGAAACTCTCTGCTGCTCACCTCCCAGCCTCAGGCTAGGAAAAAAACCCCAAACCAAATGGCAAATTTGCTGATAATTCATATTTGATTAGCTTAAGTATTTTCTAATGTTGTGAGCGAGAGGGGCTTGGTGGGCTGCAGACAAACATCACTCTGATTAGTTTTTCCTTTTGATAAGCTGCCAGGCTTGGAGAGCTTTCCTTTTTGACTCTCTGAGCTTGCTCCCTTCTTCCAGCTGCATGCTGGTTCCTTCTCTTCTGGCTCTGAATCCAGCAAGTTGATGCAGCATGGCAAATGGTGTCACCTCCCCATCCCACGCGGCTGGATTGCTGTGGCTGATGGTGGCTCCATGAGGCTGGCAGGCTTGGCCTTGGCAGCCAGTGTTGCTGAGAGCATGGGAGAGAAGGCTCTTCACTGGAGTGGCCCTGGCTGCTTTTGAGGCATTGCTTGCTGGGTGCACTGCTGGAGCTGATCAGATAAACCTCTTCTAGGTGAACCTGCAAAGGGGTTGGATTAGATGATCTCCAGAGGTCCCTTCCAACCTCTGCCATTCTGTGGATGATGTAAAAGTGGGCAAGCTGGCAGAGCAGGAGGTACAGCAGCCAAGCCAGCATGTGCCCTTCTCACTGGAAGCCCTAATCCTGCACATAGAATCATAGAATTGTTAGGGTTGGGAGGAACCTCAAGGATCATCTAATTCCAGCCTCCCTGCCATGGACAGGGATACCTCGCACTAGATCAGGTTGCTCACAGCCACATCCTTAAGCCTGGCCTTAAAAACCTCCAGGGATGAGGCTTCCACCACCTCCCTGGGCAGCCTGTGCCAGTGTCTCCTTCCCACCCTCAAGGGGAAGACTTTCTTCCTGACATCCACTCTGAATCTACCCACTTCTAGTTTTGTTCCATTCCCCCTAGCCCTATCATGGGTGGGTGCTGCTGTCTCCTTGCTGCAGCAGTAAAGCAAAGGCAGAGCGTGGTGCTCACTGACCTGCTGTCAGCACTCAGCCCTCTCTCCTCATTAGGAGCAGACTTGGGCCAGGAAGGAGACATTTTATAGTCCAGTGAGAGAACATGGAGGGGGGGGGGGGAATAGCCTTTGAAAAAGACTGTGTGCTGTAATGCCTGAGCCTCCTAAAAATAATATGTCCACACCCTTCATGCACATTAAATGTCATGTTTCATGTTGTTAGCAGGGGGTGCAGTTCTGCTTGTACTTTGCAAAGCACGCCGCATCTCATGCTCCAGAATGTTGTGTGCCCTGTGGTTTGCATTAGAATAAGGAAGCATGCAAACAATTACTAGCCAAACAAACTAGATCTAATTTAATTTCAAATCCTCCTCCTCCTCCTCCTCCTCTCCTTTCACTCATTCCCTACTTTTGCCATGGTAGTGTCCAAAATTCAAGAGGGGAAGGGCAAGCTGAAGTCAGCGGCGTTGACAGAGAGGAGCATTCTCTGCCTTCCTCCCACTACAAAAGAAACATTTTGTTGCCTCAGATAACTCCTGAGCAAACTGCTGTCAAAACAATTAGTGTTATTTTTCTATTATCCTTCTATTTGAGAGTAAATAGCCATTCATGAATATGCTAATTACCTGGTAGGTGCAGAAGATAAGTGGCTGGAATATCTCCACAAATGATGATAAAAGCCTTCTATTGTATACAAAAATCCCCAACAAGTCTTGGTGGTTGTTTTTTTTGCCCCCCTCCCCCCCAACCCCAAGTACTATTGGGGTCAGGGATTGCAGTTAACACAACTGGATCGCTTCTGCTTTGATAATTTAAAGATTTAATAGAAGTCACACCGTTGTGCAAATGAAGAGTATTTTTGCCTTCCTCTCCCTCCTCCTTCCCACCCCAAAGGAAAAAAAAACACCCAGGCAGATGAGCCAGGTCAGAACTGAGTCCCTACAGCAGCTGAGCGTTTACATCCTGGTGTAGTTCTGCGTGCAGGTTTCGAGGCTGCCAGAGGGTTCTGAGCAAACCATCCACTTCTGTGGGTGTTGCAGGGTGGTTTCTCTCTCTGTGTCCTGGGGAAATAGGTGCT
Organism: Colaptes auratus; assembly: GCA_015227895.2. NCBI lineage: Eukaryota > Metazoa > Chordata > Aves > Piciformes > Picidae > Colaptes > Colaptes auratus. The sequence goes on from CM037644.1 coordinate 4,317,892, forward strand.
GGTTTGGAATGGAAAGCATGCTGGGCTGCTCCTTGTTTTTTCTTTTCAACTGGGCTGTCTGCAGGGCTGAAAACTACTTGGGAATTTCTGTCAGTGGGAACTGCAGGCTGCTGGATAGAGATGTTTGTT
>CM037644.1:4318030-4338379 GCA_015227895.2 Colaptes auratus
AAAAAGAAAGAAAAATAAACAAACAAACATCTCTATCCCAGCAGCCTGCAGTTCCCACTGACAGAAATTCCCAAGTAGTTTCAGCCCTGCAGACAGCCCAGTTGAAAAGAAACAAAACAAGGAGCAGCCCAGCATTGCTTTCCATTTCAAACCAGCACCTATTTCCCAGGACACAGAGAGAGAAACCACCCTGCAACACCCACAGAAGTGGATGGTTTGCTCAGAACCTCTCGGGCAGCCTCGAAACCTGCACGCAGAACTACACCAGGATGTAAACGCTCAGCTGCTGTAGGGACTCAGTTCTGACCTGGCTCATCTGCCTGGGTGTTTTTTTTTCCTTTGGGGTGGGAAGGAGGAGGGAGAGGAAGGCAAAAATACTCTTCATTTGCACAACGGTGTGACTTCTATTAAATCTTTAAATTATCAAAGCAGAAGCGATCCAGTTGTGTTAACTGCAATCCCTGACCCCCAAGTACTTGGGGTTGGGGGGGAGGGGGGCAAAAAAAACAACCACCAAGAATCATTGTTGGGGATTTTTGTATACAATAGAAGGCTTTTATCATCATTTGTGGAGATATTCCAGCCACTTATCTTCTGCACCTACCAGGTAATTAGCATATTCATGAAATGGCTATTTACTCTCAAATAGAAGGATAATAGAAAAATAACACTAATTGTTTTGACAGCAGTTTGCTCAGGAGTTATCTGAGGCAACAAATGTTTCTTTTGTAGTGGGAGGAAGGCAGAGAATGCTCCTCTCTGTCAACGCCGCTGACTTCAGCTTGCCCTTCCCCTCTTGAATTTTGGACACTACCATGGCAAAAGTAGGGAATGAGTGAAAGGAGAGAGGAGGAGGAGGAGGAGGAGGATTTGAAAATTAAATTAGATCTAGTTTTGTTTGGCTAGTAATTGTTTGCATGCTTCCTTATTCTAATGCAAACCACAGGGCACGACAACATTCTGGAGCATGAGATGCGGCGTGCTTTGCAAAGTACAAGCAGAACTGCACCCCCTGCTAACAACATGAAACAATGACATTTAATGGTGCATGAAGGGTGTGGACATATTATTTTTAGGAGGCTCAGGCTATTACAGCACACAGTCTTTTCAAAGGCTATTCCCCCCCCCCCCTCCATGTTTCTCTCACTGGACTATAAAATGTCTCCTTCCTGGCCCAAGTCTGCTCCTAATGAGGAGAGAGGGCTGAGTGCTGACAGCAGGTCAGTGAGCACCACGCTCTGCCTTTGCTTTACTGCTGCAGCAAGGAGACAGCAGCACCCACCCATGATAGGGCTAGGGGGAATGGAACAAAACTAGAAGTGGGTAGATTCACAGTGGATGTCAGGAAGAAAGTCTTCCCCTTGAGGGTGGGGGAGACACTGGCACAGGCTGCCCAGGGAGGTGGTGGAAGCCTCATCCCTGGAGGTTTTTAAGGCCAGGCTTAAGGATGTGGCTGTGAGCAACCTGATCTAGTGCGAGGTATCCCTGTCCATGGCAGGGAGGCTGGAATTAGATGATCCTTGAGGTTCCTCCCAACCCTAACAATTCTATGATTCTATGTGCAGGATGAGGGCTTCCAGTGAGAAGGGCACATGCTGGCTTGGCTGCTGTACCTCCTGCTCTGCCAGCTTGCCCACTTTTACATCATCCACAGAATGGCAGAGGTTGGAAGGGACCTCTGGAGATCATCTAATCCAAACCCTTTGCAGGTTCACCTAGAAGAGGTTGTATCTGATCAGCTCCAGCAGTGCACCCAGCAAGCAATGCCTCAAAAGCAGCCAGGGCCACTCCAGTGAAGAGCCTTCTCTCCCATGCTCTCAGCAACACTGGCTGCCAAGGCCAAGCCTGCCAGCCTCATGGAGCCACCATCAGCCACAGCAATCCAGCCGCGTGGGATGGGGAGGTGACAGCCATTTGCCATGCTGCATCAACTTGCTGGGATTCAGAGCCAGAAGAGAAGGAACACAGCATGCAGCTGGAAGAAGGGAGCAAGCTCAGAGAGTCAAAAAGGAAAGCTCTCCAAGCCTGGCAGCTTATCAAAAGGAAAAACTAATCAGAGTGATGTTTGTCTGCAGCCCACCAAGCCTCTCTCGCTCACAACATTAGAAAATACTTAAGCTAATCAAATATGAATTATCAGCAAATTTGCCATTTGGTTTGGGGTTTTTTTCCTAGCCTGAGGCTGGGAGGTGAGCAGCAGAGAGTTTCTGGGCTTTCCCAGACTACCCCGGAAGGAGTTTGGGTTTGTTTTTTAAAACCAAAGTTCATCTCCTGAGCGCTGCAGAATGGCTCCAGCACTCCAAAGCAATTGTTCTCACTGAGCATCTTCCTGCACCTAAGGGCTCTCTGCAATAAAATATGAATGCAGTATTAATTAAATATAGATGCAATTTCCTCCTCTTTTTTCTCCTTAGCTGCTATCAAGAACATTCGTGCAGGCGCCTAAGGAAAGCCTCACTAACGGAGAACAGCTGCCACACTAATTAAGCACCGTGGTCTATTGGCCAGGCATGGGCCCAGGAACCTGCCACCTGACTTCTCCTCTCACAATTCACACACAGTGGCTCTAGGCATGTGGCTTCTGCTCATACAGGATGCAGAATTAACCAGGTTGGGAAAGCCCTTTGAGACCACCAAGCCCAACCGATCACTCAACACCATCTAATCAACTAAACCATGGCACCAAGTGCCTCATCCAGGCTCTTTTTAAACACTTCCAGTGATAGTGACTCCACCACCTCCCTGGGCAGTACATTCCAGGGGCCAGTCTCTCTTTCTGTGAAGAACTTTCTCCTCACTTCAAGCCTAAACCTCCCCTGGCACAGCTTGAGATTGTGTCCTCTTGTTCTGGTGCTGGCTGCTTGGGAGAAGAGACCAACCCCCACCTGGCTACAACCTCCCTTCAGGTAGTTGTAGACAGCAAGGAGGTCTCCCCTGAGCCTCCTCTTTTCCAGGCTCCCTCAGCTTCTCCTCATAGGGCTTGTGCTCCAAACCCCTCACCTCAGCGGAACACTCTGCACTTGCACAACACTAAGCACAGAAGACCTCACTGACATTGAGAGAATGAGATTTCCAGCGACCCCCCCCACAATGGGTTTTGATTTAGCTCCTCAAATGCAACAGTAATTGTCTCTGTGCTGAAGACACCTGCTAATTGGTCAAGTTTGCAAAGCCTTTGGAGCTCTGCTTGGCAGCATTGCCATCTTTGGGAAACGCTAAGGGGAAGCTGCTGCCAAGGAATAGTGTTGCTGTCTGTGTATGAGCTGCCAAAAACTCCTACTCCAGCAGACAGTCTGTTCAGTGTGCTCCAGCAAAACAAAGCAAACCCTCAGCTGATGGCTCTGGTTTAGACTGCTGGGCCCATCCCCACCTTGAAGCCACTGAGGGAGTCAAATCCCCTCCCAGAACAGCAGACAGAGGGAAGGATCCTGCCATTAAAAATTCCTCCGCTCTCACTGTCAGACTAAGAGGACTCCAACCTCCCTCTCCATCCTGGCTAATTTGACAGAAGCTCTCACCTCTGAAATTGTATCACTGTGGCAAAAAAAAAAAAAGTAAATAAATCACAGAATCCTTTTGGTTGGAAGAGACCTTCAAAATTAGTGACTCCCAACTGTTATCCCAGCACTGCCAGGGCACCACTAAACCATGGCCCTCAGCACCACATCTCCAACGACGATACTGCAAACCTCATCTTTTCACGGAGGAGGTGAAGCGTGAGAGCTGCTGCTTTTCTGTATTTTGGGTATGGCAAACAAGATTCAAGCCTGCAGAGGCCAGGCCAGGGATAGAGCATGACTGGGACTTCCTATCCCACTGGCTACGAGACTCACAGGGGGAGTGGGGAGATCTGCATTCCCAGCGCTGCACTGCAGCTGGTGAAGCGTTTCTTGTGATGCCGTTTTCTGTGCCCTGTGTAAGCAGCCTTCCTCCAGCACCACCACCACCACCTGCTCCCAGTTTAGCCAATTACCATTTAAGGTTCTCCATCTGTACAATAGGAGCAGTGGTACTTCCTGACCTCACAGGTATGCCTGTGTGTCTGCATGTGTGAAGATAAATATATTAACGATTGGGAGGCATTCAGGTCCTGGGCCAACGGGAGCCATATAACTGCCAAAGAGACTAAGACAAATGAGGGCCATATAAATAGATGGCTGGAGAGCTGCAGCCCTGAGGCAACAGGCAAGGAAGGGGCAGAGGCAGGGACTAGCCTGGAGCAGCGTGGGAAAGAGCCCTGTTTGAAGTATCTAACAGAGCACGGGAGTGCCAAGGGAATGAGGAGCAAAGCCCAGATCCCTCACGCCGGGAAGCTCTGCTGGCATCCCCACCATCAGGAGGCAGCCCATGGAGGAAGAGGTGGGGCTGTCAAAATAAGCCTGGCTTTAGATCAACAGCTGGATAAGGGAGCCTGGGCACATGCAGGAGCCCTGCCATGGCTTCTGATGCAGGAGGAAGCACTGCACTCAACACAGCTCGCAGCAGAGACAGGTCCTGGGCTGACCCGGCACTAACCTCCCTTCCTGCTGCCCACAGTTTGAACGAGGAAGCAAGGACTGAGCGAGCAGGTGTCCCCACTCAGTCCATGGGTGGCTCTGAGGCACAAGGGATAGTCACCAGGGGGGGCAGATCCATCCCCTACCTGCCTCTGCATCACTGGTCCTGGGTGGACTTCAGCCTCCAGCTCTGTCAGTCCTGCTGTGAAATGCACTTTATAAAGTGTCATAAATCATAAAACACATCTCCCCCTCAGATCCACTGCCTCTCCTGCAGCTACTGAGGAGGAAAAAAGGCACCTGGGAGAAATCTGGCCCACAAAGGTTCACAGAAGACTGCACACAGCGCCTTACTGGCAAAGAAAGAAAAAAGAACAGAGGAAAGGTAGAGACTGTTAGAGGTTAGAGGGAAAAGCAGCAACATCCTTTGAGAGCTGCCTGAGCTTGTCTGTCTGGCAAGCTTTGGGGATCTCTCAGTGCTTTCAAGGAGGAGGCAGCAGCATTTTTCAGGGGACTGAAAAAGAAAACCAACAACAAATATAACATGGAAGGGCCACAGATTCTCACCATCAACCTATTTATAAAGGAAATCTGCTGATGATTTTGCCACAGTGGGTCTTTAAAGCATCTCCCATGCCCCCAGCTGGCTAAGCAAGGGGAGAGACTAACAGGATCTGCTCTCCATTTCTTCACTGGTACTCCCAGATACTGCTAAAGAAGTATCTCTGCTGGGCTTTATTATGTAACACATTTATTAAGGCAGTACCCAGGAACCCTCCCAGGTGCTTCGATCCCCAAGGTATTTAAAGGCAAACCACAGAGCACAGCAGAGGGGTAGTAACAGACTGTATCTCTTTAAATTGGGAGCAGCTGAGAGTACAGTCACTCAAACAATCAAGAGCTGAGAAGCACAGAACTGCTTGGGTTGGAAAAGACCTCAAAGATCAACGAGTCCAACCACCAACCCACCACCACCGAGTCCAACCACCAACCCACCACCACCACCACCGAGTCCAACCACCAACCCACCACCACCACCGAGTCCAACCACCAACCCACCACCACCGAGTCCAACCACCAACCCACCACCACCACCACCGAGTCCAACCACCACCCACCACCACCACCGAGTCCAACCACCAACCCACCACCACTGAGTCCAACCACCAACCCACCACCACCACCAAGGCCATTAAACTATGTCCCAAAGTGCCCTATCTGCAGATTTTTTAAACACCTTGTGGGATGTGGAGGTGGATTTTAGGGAGAGATCACTGTCTAGCTTACCAAAGCATAGGTTCATGAGAACCAACCTGTGGTAACAGTGTTTCCCAGCCTAGCAAAAACCTGACAGACACTGAAGTTAAACACAGCCTTGACCATACTGGATGTCTTTCTCCACAGGTGAGATCCACCCCTACAGTTTTTCCAATGAAGACAAAGCAAATTGTTTAGCAAAGTTAAACAGATTCAGCCATTGAGAGTCATCCATCTGAGGAAACTCCTGTTTCCTGTTTTGAAGAGGTGATCAGATAAGGTGGTCACAACAGAGTTAAACACAACTTTCTCTGCACTCCAAGGAGTAATCAGACTGCAAAGGATTTTATAGTGGGGTAAAGGATGGTTAAAATGTATTAGAATGCAGCAACAATACGTATTTGCTCATGTTTTACTCCATAAGGAGAAGAATGAGATTTGGATTTCTCTCCAGGGTCTTAAACTGCTTTAAGATAAAAATGAAGCTCCTCAAACGCTCCAGACCGTCAGACTGAACTATACTGATACTTACTTTTTGCCTGGGGCTTAAAAAAAACTTCCCAGTACTGCCAGAGCAGAGAAGCGAGCAGAGAAGAGAATTAGCCAGGTGGGAAAAGACCTTCAAGATCATTGAGTCCAACCTATCATCCAACACTCTCTGATCAACTAAACCATGGCACCAAGCACCCCATCCAGTCTCCTCTTAAACACCTCCAGTGATAGTGACTCCACCACCTCCCTGGGCAGTACATTCCAATGGCCAGTCTCTCTTTCTATGAAGTTCTTCCTAACATCCAGCCTAAACCTCCCCTGGCACAGCTAGAGACTGTGTCCTCTTGTTCTCGTGCTGCTTGCCTGGGAGAAGAGACCAACCCCCACCTGGCTACAACCTCCCTTCAGGTAGTTTTAGAGAGCCATAAGGTCTCCCCTGAGCCTCCTCTTCTCTAGGCTAAGCAACCCCAGCTCCCTCAGCCTCTCCTCACAGGGTTGTGCTCCAAACCTATCCCAAGCCTCATTGCCCTTCTCTGGACACCTTCCAGCAACTCAACATCTTTCCTAAACTGAGGAGCCCAGAACTGGACACAGGACTCAAGGTGTGGCCTAACCAGTGCTGAGTACAGGGGCAGAATGACTTCCCTGCTCCATACTCCCTATGTCTTCAGTTTAAACCCTCTCTCCACCCTCCCCAGACATGAAAAGGAAAGAGATCTGAATTCACTGAAGTTGATATGGATGTGAAGCAGAGGAAGCTTTCTGCAGGAGAATTAAGCCTCCCTTTTGCTCTCCTCAAAGAGGCTGATGCAGCCAAGCCCAAATCCCCACACATCCACGCAGGATGGTGAGGTAGTGTAGGAGCCAGGTAACCCAGACAATTTGGGCTTGCTTGGTGGTGGTTTTAGGGACTCAAAAGGTATGGACTCAGCTCCATCCAAAAGCAAGCAGAACAAGCACTAACAAGCTAGCTGAGCAAAAGTGTAGCTTGAAGACATGTGTAGTCATTTGACAGTATTGCCCAAACCCCACACCCAAACCCACCCACCATGAATGTTCTGACAAACAGATCTGTCTCTATTTTGGCTTCAAACCTTCACTCTGTTTCGAGTTGGGGGGGTGGTTGTTTGACTTTGGGGTTTGGTTTGTTTTGCTGGGTTGTTTGCTGTTTGTTTGGGCTCTTTGGTTGTTTGTTGTCTTGCAGAGGGGAACCTTTGGCTTTTGTTGGGTTGAGTTGGTTAGTTTGGGTGGTTTGGTGGTTGTTGGGTTTTTGGGGGGGGGGTTTGACTTTTGAAGACCACTAAAGCTCTTAAAAGCCTCCCAAAAGCTGAAACCTGGGGAAGGAGGGGGGAAGAAAAGCAGTGCATTACAAACACAATCCCACTCCAACTAACCTGCCCCATCTGGGTCTGCTGAGCTGGCTGGGATGAGTTCAGCTGGTGGCAGAGGATTCATCCAAGTACCTCCACTATGCTCACTAGATCATGACAGGCCCTAAACACATCATGGGGCTTCACCTCACTTCTGTTCTTGCATTAACCCTTTCCCTAGGTTGCAATGCTAAAGAAACAAAAGCAGAATGAGGCCCCCATTTTCAGGCACCACTCTAAGCCCAATTTTCCCCACAGTCATCTGTGGCATTCTTGCTCCTCCCAGCATTTCTGCAGTGTAAAAATCATCTGAGCTAGAAGAAAACACAGTAGCAAAATCCAAACATAATAAATCAAACATTTCACCTAGGCTTAGCCAAAAAAGTTCAGCCAAAACCCCCCAAAGCTCAAGCCTCAGGAGACATTAATGCTATTAACCAAGGATGCCTTCACTGAGTAGGGGAAAGCATTGAGGTTTTACAAAGAGGCAGGAGAAAGGAGGGCCAGTTAGAAAGGAGAAAGCCACTCCAGGGCAGCCATTTGAAGGCCCTGAGGGGTTTGAGAGAGAGACCCTCCTGGAGCTGGCTCTTTGTGACTTATGACTCAAGAGTCCAGTGCACTGGAAGGCAGAACCCTCACTCCAGATCCAGTCCTGCCACTTCTGCTCTGCATGATTTTAATTGCATCTCCACTTCCCTGAATGTAAAACAGGGGTAACAACACAGCACACCAGAGCCTGGGGTGGGGACCACTGGACTGCACCTTTTTGCTTTCTGGCCTGGGAGAGAGATCACAGGAGAAACCATCTCTTGCCCTGCTGCTGCAGTGGGATGTAATTCAGCAGCTCTTTTAAGCTTTTAGGTCCTTTTTGTTTTTCCTCCCCTCAAGACCAACAAGGCTGTACTCATTCTTCAGTCACTCAGAGGAAAGCACCTCCACCACTGCCTACACCCTCCTGAAGGCAAGCCACACTCTTGGCTAAAGTCAGATACTGGCACATTAGAGCTGCATCCTTATGTAGCCACACTGAGTCAAGGGCTGGTCCAGCCAATTCAGCTGGTCCCTGATCAAACCATGGGCTTATACAGAGCTCATTTCCCTTTGTTTGCTCTCACAGGCCCAACAGCAGCACACAATGGAAGGGCACATCCCCAACAGGGTCAAGTGAGCCAAGACAATAAGGAGAATGAGCTACACAGAAATCTCCCCTTTGTGGACTTACTCTTGATTTTTCAAGCATCCACAATTACAGACAGAAGACTGTAAATCTGAGGAGAAACTGAAACTTGGGTCTTCTCCCCATGTTTGTGCTTTAAAGAGAGAGGCAGGAAGGGAAAAAAAATAAAGATAGAAAAATAAAAACCCCAGCCCTGGTATTTGTTCTTTGCTGGTTCCATACTTTAGAAAGCCAGACTAAAACTAAGCGTGGCTAATAGGAGCTGTCAGACTTCCACCATCACATCTCTCTGGCTCCAAGTGACACACACTGACAAAGAACTTCTGGCATTGTCCAAGGGAGGGGGGGAAAACAAAAAAAATCAAGGCAGAAGGTGAAATCTCAGATGAATCTGAGGGAATTGGAAACTTCCCCCAGCAGTAGATCCCTGACAACAGAGATGCCGCTCCAAACCATCAGATCCAAGAGCCGGAGCCACCTCGCCCCGGGACACAGAGCCACCTCTGCCAGGAGCTGTGAGAGGCTCTCTGTGGTCCAGCCACCGCTAGAGGAGGGCAGAGTGCCACTGAGAGAAGGGGTGTGATGCTTCTTACAGCTTTGGGAGACAAGTTGCAGCCTGAATTGTCATAAAGAGATTTTGCACTCTCTTCTTACCGTCTGTGTTTTCATAACCAAGAGGTCTCCTCGATTCTACCAAGATCCAGGACTCAATAAGGGGGATGGGGAGGGTGGAACCCAAGACGTCACCAAATTGCATTTGGAACTCAGAGGATCCCAAGCCAGTAGTCATCCCTTCTAGACAGCAGCCATCACTACTGACAATCAATCATGATGTAGCAGAAAACTTCAGCAGCAGCAAACAAAAGGTTGCAAGACAGGCACAGTTCACTAGTTTCTTTTTAAACAAAAGCTGACAACTTCTCTTCCTTTCTATAACCCTCACAGAAAGCCCTTCAAAGCATCAGCTGAATGCAAAAGAAAACCAAGATGGCAGGACCCCCTTCAAAAGGGTCAGTCTCCCCATCTTTAAAACCATCTCATCTTTCTGGGTGGACCCAATTCCTAATTTCAAGGTGCAGGACTGCTTATTTTCATTTAAGGTTGCAAGACAGACAGCTAACTCTTTTTTTTCCTAAACAAAAGCTGAAAGCTTCTGTTCCTTCCTTTAAGCCTTGCAGAAAGTCTTCAAAACATGAGCTGAATGCAAAAGAAAAAGGTGGCAAACCAAGATGGCAGGACAGCCTTCAAAAGGGCTTCAATTTAAACATAAAAGGCAAGTCTTCCCATCTTTAAAACCATCTCCTCTCTTTGGGTGGACCCAATTCCTAATTTCAAGGGTAGAGGACTGCTTATTTTGTGGGTAAGGTTCTGACACAAGCAGAAGAGGAAAAGGGGTGGGGGGGAAAGCTATCATTTTGAAAGATAGCAAGACTGCAGACCTCAGCCAATTTCAGAGCAGGGCTGCAGTCTCAGAGCCACATCTTGCTTGCCTATCAAGTGCTCACAGAGCCTTGAAAAGGTTGCATAAGGCTTCAAGCCTCACTCTCTGAAGAGCACATTTGACTGTATCCCACTTCATAGGGTGATATGCTGGAATTTAAACTCCTAGCCGTGCTTTGAGCCACGTTAAAACCCAACATCCCATCACCCTGAAAGACTCACCGAGGACACGAGATTCCCCAACAGGAGCTGCCGCAGCCCGGAGCGCTTCTTAGAGGGCAGCCGATGGTTTCATTCTCTGCAGGAGATGCTCGGATGGAGTTGCTGAATAAGGGCCACTCCAGCCAGTCAAGAAACACATCACAAAGAAGAGAAAAAAAAAAAAAAAACCCAGCTAGTCCTAGAGCTCTGTTACAATCCCCAGAAAGGGAAAATTCCCATGGTAATGCCTTAAGAATTCAGCTGGAGAGAATGGGAGAAGGAGCATTATTAAGTAACTGTCAACAGCATGAGTAGGCATTATGGCAACTACAAGCCTAATTATTTATGTCTCTATACACAGAGACACACACACACAAACACACCCAGGCATACATGTACTCATTTAGGGAGAACAGCTCCTACTTTTTGGCATTGCAGCTCCTTCTGCAGTCGTTTTGCACTTAAAACCCCGTGATGTGATCTCCCTATTCCTTTTACATGAGAAGGCTTCTACTGAAAACCCAACCAAAATAAACAAACACGTTAAAAGAGAAGGCTTTCAGCGGTGAAAGCAAACCCTCCTGCAGCAAATACATCAGTGTCAGGCTGGAATCTCAGCAAAAAAGCAAACAAATATGCACTTATTTTAATATAGATAGAAATCTACCCACCACAGGCCTTATGCTTGGGCACCAGAAGCAGCAGAAATAAGATCATTGATAAGACAAAAAAAGAGAAGGGGGGAAAAAAAACCACAATCTTTTCAAAGCATCAGACTTTAAAAACCTGAGAGAGAATAAGTTCTTCCCCAGCTTCCAGAGTGTTTTCCCACCTGCAGAATGAATCACAGCAGCCAGCACTCTAGAATCAGGATGCAGCAGAGGCACTAATCTTTGAAATACATTTTAAGTAGAATCATAGGCTTGCCAAGGTAGGAAGGGACCTCAAGGATCAGGCAGTTCCAAACCCCCCTGCCCATGGGCAGGGACACCTCACACTACAGCAGGTTGCTCACAGCCACATCCAGCCTGGCCTTAAAAACCTCCAGGGATGAGGCTTCCACCACCTCCCTGGCCAACCTGTGCCAGTGTCTCACCACCCTCGTGGGGAAGAACTTCCTGACATCCAATCTGAATCCACCCATTTCTAGTGTTGCTCCATTCCCCCCAGCCCTATGGCTACCTGACAGCCTAAAAAGTCCCTCCCCAGCTTTCTTGTTGGCTTCAGATCCTGGAAGGCCACCATAACGCTAATAGCCCAAGGAGACCACAAGCCTATTACAAGAGCATATTTTCTGAAACATGAGATTTTAAACACAGGGGTGGCTATTTTGGAACTTTAAATAACAGTGGTCCAGAACTGAAAAATAACTCCCCGGGGCTCTTCTTGCAGCAGCTCCATCCGCTTGGATTCAGCGGCGCGCACGCTTCGCGCGGCACGAGGTGCGCCGCATTCCGGGCTCAACTCGGCTATTTGAAAATTAATTAGCAATTATACCCCTGGGAAAGCATTCTAGTAATTCAGCTGCTTAATCAAATCCCAGGTACCAAATTGTGGACCTGATCCTGCAGCTCTTATTCAAGTCAAACTCCTCTTGATGTCAGTGGGAGTTTTGCCTAATAAAGATCAGGGCACACGCGCGTGCAAGCTTTGCCTGGAAAGCCTGGCTTTGAATTTAGTCTCAGGAAGGGGAGTCTGCCTCTGGATCCCAAATCACTGCCTACAAGTTTCTCACGTGAGACTCTGGTATATTAATAGATTTTCTTCCTTTTCTTCCCTAGTCTGGCTCAAATTAACTCCTAGCTAAAGTCTGGAGGTTTAGCTAAAGAGTCTCACAAAGCCCGACGGCAAATTGACCCAGTTTTGCCTTTTTCTTTTTTCTTCCAAACCAATTACATACTGTTGCAAAAACAAGAAACAGGCTGTAAAAATATTGGCTCTGAAGCCTGCTCAGCAGCACTCGCTGGCTTCGTGTCATTGTTTTGCTCAGCCCAGTCCACACGAGCTGTCGCCAAGGCGCTGGATGAGTGAGCTGAGGCTGTTCCCAAAAGGGACGGCCTCGAACGCAAGGATTCCGGGTGGCTTGCCCAAGACTCTGCTGAACGAGGCTGGAACACAGAGAAGTGGGGAGAGTAGGTGAAGGAGGAGGAATAGTGTCCTCCCTCATGCTCTACACAGAAGTCCTAACTACCAACCTGCCTTTACGGGATCACAGGATGTTAGGGGTTGGAAGGGACCTCCGGAGATCATCAAATCCAACCTCCCTGCCAGAGCAGGACCAGAGAATCCAGCACAGGTCACACAGGAACACATCCAGATGGTCTAGAAAGTCTCCAGAGAAGGAGACTCCACAACCTCTCTGGGCAGGCTGCTCCAGTGCTCTGTGACACAGTGAAGAAGTTCTTCCTCATGTTGAGGTGGAACTTCCTGTGCTGTAGTTTCTATCCATTGCCCCTTGTCCTGTCACAGGGTGCAACTGACCCGAGCCTGTCCCCTCCCTCTTGACCCCCAGCCCTCAGATATTGATAAACATTTATTAAATCCCCTCTCAGTCTTCTTGTCAGCCTTTGTGGGGTACACTTCAGACAAGAGCAGGGTGGGCTCATGGGGTCACGCAAAAGAACTCTCTTCACCCCTGGCTGCTCATTCTGACGTTCCCGACGATCTCAGACCTGATGCCTTCAACGCGGCTGTCCTGACATACTCTGCTGATCTTGCCTCTTCAGATGCCTTGGTGATGTGTCAAGGGGCACACACTGAAGCGTCACAAGCTAGGAAAAGGTAAGCCAAAGTCAGTCAACACGCAAAAAATCTGCTGGAGCAGAAGATTGCTAAACACTGACAGTTGCCTGATTAGTATTGGATTCTTAAAGGGAAATGCCTGCTTGCCAAAAAAACATGGGAGTGGACACCTATCCCACAGCCCTTTGGCTCAATGGGAAGGGAGAGCAGCAAACCTCATTTCCCTTGAAGCAAAACAGGAGCAGTATTTGTTCAGAGAGCACTGGCTTGGTCCATGCCCTTGCTAAGTTACGCCCTTGAAGTGGGAAGGACAGGAACTTGTGTGTGTCTGAAGACAGAGGGAAATCCCAATTCTGCCTAATATACTGGAGCAATTGACCATGAAAAGGTTAGACATTAGGAAATAATTATCTCTAGACACAGCTACTGACAAGGTCAGTGTCCACAAAGATTATTTCCTGCTCCCCCAGTGCATGCTGCCTAGAAGGCAGGTGGGTCTCACCCAGCCTTATGCAGCGAGGCTCCCAGGCCCCACATTCCACTGATGCTAATGGCACTTGTGCACTGAGTGGCCCAGCAGCTGAAGCAGATAACCAGGAGTGAAGGGGTTAAGTGCCTGTCACAATAGAAACCTCTGGGGGCACTTGACCTTTTCACATTTTTTATTCAGGAATGAGCATTTTGTGCCTGTTTGAGGAAGTTCATCTACATTTGTCCTCATTCTTCACCCTGTTTTCCTATTGTCCTTTCCCTTCACTCAGTGCCCCATTAAGTGTCCCATTAAGCACTGAGCAACCTCTGTTGATGAATATGAATTTAGGGCAAAGTTGCAGAGAGGACACAAATCCTGCACACTGATCAAGTGACTTACAAGGAACTTGAGCATATTCAAGGCATATGTTTCTGCTGAATGGCTTCCTACACGTGCAGTCCTCACCTGGCAGTACTGCAGCATGAAGAGGAAGAAAATCACACCCATGTGAACAGAAGCATTACCCTGGCTGGAACTAGGGTAAGTGCTCCTGATCACAAGAGCATTAAAATGTTCAAATACCAACAAATGCTGCCACAGCACTGATGGGAGCTGGGGTTGTTTAGCCTGGAGAAGAGGTGGCTCAGGGGAGACCTTCTTGCTCTCTACAACTACCTGAAGGTTGGTTGCAACCAGGAGGGGGTTGGTCTCTTCTCCCAAGCAGACAGCATCAGGACAAGAGGACACAGTCTCAAGCTGTGCCAGGGGAGGTTTAGGCTGGAGGTGAGGAGAAAGTTCTTCCCAGAGAGAGTTGTTAGCCATTGGAATGTGCTGCCCAGGGAGGTGGTGGAGTCACCGTCCCTGGAGGTGTTCAAGAGGGGATTGGACGTGGCACTTGGTGCCATGGTCTAGTCATGAGGTCTGTGGTGACAGGTTGGACTCAATGATCTTTGAGGTCTCTTCCAACTTTGGTGATTCTGACTTTCACATGCTGAGCTCTGCCCTGCAAGAGAAGGCACAGTGATACCTGCCCTGGGTCTTTCATCCAGCAATTCAGACTCTGAACTCCCCTGTCCCCAAGTGGGAGGGTCTGCAAATCCATCAAGGAGGATAAACTCCAGAAAGAGTTTGTTGCTGTCTGTTTCATTTAGAGGCAGATATCCTAAAAAGGTACAGGCAATATTCACAAGAGCTTTATCCTGCTGGGATCAAGGAGAGTTTTGCACTGGCTTAAATGAGTGCAGGCTCTAGTCTGGAAGCACGTGTGTCCAATTTGTTAATATTTTGGGTTCAAATAAAAAACAAATCTCCAGCCTTCCCTGCATGGGAGTTGCAACCACATTCTTCCACTGGGGGAGAGCATCAGGGCTTAGACAAGAAAGAGTTTCTGGATGATCTAAGTGAATTGTCCTGAGGAGACTGGCATTACTGTCAGCTTTGAACACAACTACAGAGGGGCTTTTATAGACGTACTCCAGAGGGGAGATCCTTAGATGGGTCCTTTAATTCCTGCCTCCATATGCAACCCAGATGAAATGCTTTATCAGATGGGGCCCGGATCTTGCTTCTCATTAAAAGTTCTGCCACTGAATTCAGGGGGAGAATAGCTACTTGTCTTAAACACTTACACAGCTTCCCTTATCTCAGTGCCACAAAACAACTACCCTTTGTCCTTTGGAGGCAAGGGAATATTATTTGCCACTGGGACAGGTTGCCCAGGGAGGTGGTGGAAGCCTCATCCCTGGAAGGTTTTAAGGCCAGGCTGGATGTGGCTCTGAGCAACCTGATCTAGTGTGAGGAGTCCTTGCCCGTGGCTGGGAGGTTTGGAACTGGCTGATCCTCGAGGTCCCTTCCAACCCTAACAATTCTATGATTCTATGATTTCTCCACTTAGCACACACAGCACAGCCAGGCCAGATGACATAGGTAGCAGTCATACACAGATCCAGGCCACGAAAAGAACTCAACTCCAGGTATTCCAAACCTTAGACCAATGTAGTATCACCATCATGAAACTACCTTTTCCCAGCAGAGGTGCAGAAGTCAGATTAGAACCACCAGCTTGCTTCTCCAGTTTGGACAAAGAGGACCAAAGCCACGCAAGAAGACAACATTCAAGTACCTTTCACCCCTTCAGTAATCTTTTTCCAAACCAGTCCTCTTTAGGTAGCATGTCACTGGACTCCCTCAGTTCCTGCATGAATAGGACTCAGCATTCAGCTGCTGAGCTGTGCTACAGTTGCAGGAAATGTCCTGCACAACTTTTACATCTCCAGTGGCAGCCTTCCAGGACTTCCCAGCTTGGCAGCCCATTCCAAGATAAAAGCAGGACTCCAGTAGTCCAGTAGGTAGAAAACCAGCATTCCAGCAAAAACACCAAGGAACTTCAGCCCATTGTCCACAGTATCCTAGAAGTAGCAGGTAGTCAATTTGCACCAAATTGTACTTGAAGCACACTCAAGATAGAGCTTTTGGGAGGATTCATTGCAGAGTAGAAGGGAGCTCTAGTCCAGAAGGACTGGAACAAAACCCAGCTGAAGGCACCTCAAGCTCATGCAGTAATGTCCCCTGAGTGAAGACTGCAAAATCCCTGAAGTGCTAGACTTCCAGAAAGCTCCTTTGGCACAGTCCCCACTCCAAAGCACAGGTGAGAAGGTGCCAACCCAGGTCTCCAGGCATGTGTGCCAGGACAAGGCCAGACAGCAGGGAGAAGCAGCAGTACCATAGGAAGCAGTTTGCTCCAGGCACTCTTGCACACCAGCATAGCCTGTCCAGGCTGTGCAAAGATGTCCACATACACAAGATGTCACAGCAGCCTCCTTGGGAGGCAGGAGCATACACATCCCTGGCAGCATCATGGCATATAAGCCCACCAAGACACTGCTGCACCTGACAGCCTACTAACCATCGTTTAGCACATGGCCACTTGAGCATTAACAAGAAAGTCATTTTGAGAGCAAAATCACCTTCCTGCATGTTTGCAAGTGCTTACATTTCTGTTAGCCCCAAAAAGGCTCCAACTGGGAATCACACCAGCCAGACCTAGTGCACTGAAGGTTTTGCCTGTGCAGAGCCAGAGCAAAGGGTGTTACCACCAAAAGGAAGCTGTGGAAGACATGGAGAAACAGTCTCTAGGAGCACCAAAGTAGAGCCCAGTTTCTCCATTTCCAGTCCTGCCCAATGGCTTCCACAGAATGTTAAGGGTTGGAAGGGACTTTGAAAGACCATCTAGTCCAACCTCCACTGCCAGAGCAGATCACCTAGAGCAGGTCACAGAGGGAAACATCCATACAGCTTTGAAAGATCTTTGTGAAAAGACTCCACAAACCTCTCTGGGCAGCCTGTTCTAGGGCTCTGTCACCCTCAGAGTGAAAAACTTTTTCCATATGTTTCCATGGAACCTTCCATGTCCCAGCTTATACCCATTGCCCCTTGACCTGTCATTGGACATCACTGAGCAGAGCCTGGCTCCGTCCCCTTTGCCATTTTCAAGAGTCCTGACCCAAATACCCAAATGAAAGCAAGCCTATGTTGTTTATTTCCAGGTCTGAAGGGCATGGTTTCCCCAGGTCCATGTTCTTGGGATTATTGAACTGGAACCAATCAGCCCTGTATTGATTTCTTTGCTAAAAATCTCTCACCCTAAAGTAACGCTGCCCTGCCACCCTCAGCCTGCTGTTTAGTGACACAGTAATCTAAAAGCTATTGATCACTGGGGTCTCTACAGCCATAAACATGGCTTTCTAAGTGCCAGTGTGTATTTGCAACACGAGTACTATAAATGGCAGGGCTGCTTAATGCAATCAACAAAGATATTAATAGAGATGTCACCCTTGCGTGGTGACGCAGCAGGGACAAGGGCCAACAAGAGGCCAGCACCGAGACAGAACAAGTATGGGCATTATGAGAGAATTTGCATTGCTCTTTGAACACAAGATAGGCTGCAGCAAATGTCAGTCTAAACGGAACCCAAGGCCAGAAGCAGACTGCTCAAACTTTCCTCACCTAAATAGCATTAGTGCTGGGGACAGGGAGATGGTCGCCTTCTTCAGCAGTGCTGCTTCGCTTTAGCCGCGGTTCACACGTACTCCACACGCCTGTGGGGGGTGGAAATTACCCCCCAAAGGAAACTGTCAGACTAGCTCAGGTGGAAGCAAATGAGGCTATATTTACAAGCCACTAAAACTAAATCACATATTGGAATGCAATGAATGTACAAAAGATACAACACTTACATGTACTTACAATTGAAGAAACCACCCTCCTGGACAAAAGCAGGGGGTTAGAAAGGGCTTCCTCCTCTTTCTCCCCACACCCCCCCCCTTTCCCCCATGTACACAGGATTAGAGTAGAGTAGAGTAAGTAGAGTAGTAGAGTAGAGTAGGTAGAGTAGAGTAGAGTAGAGTAGAGTAGAATAGAGTAGAGTAGAATAGCGTAGAGTAGAATAGAGTAGAGTAGAATAGAGTAGAGTAGAATAGAGTAGAGTAGAATAGAGTAGAGTAGAATAGAGTAGAGTAGAATAGAGTAGAGTAGAATAGAGTAGAGTAGAATAGAGTAGAGTAGAATAGAGTAGAGTAGAATAGAGTGAGTAGATAGAGTAGAGTAGAATAGAGTAGTAGAATAGAGTAGAGTAGAATAGAGTAGAGTAGAATAGAGTAGAGTAGACTAGAGTAGAGTAGAATAGAGTAGAGTAGAATAGAGTAGAGTAGAATAGAGTAGAGTAGAATAGAGTAGAGTAGAATAGAGTAGAGTAGAATAGAGTAGACCTCTGAGATCATCCAGTCCAACCTATCACCCAACACCATCTAATCAACTAAACCATGGCACCAAGCACCCCATCAAGTCTCTTCCTAAACACCTCCAGTGATGGTGACTCCACCACCTCCCTGGGCAGCACATTCCAATGGGCAATCACTCTTTCTATGAAGAACTTCTTCCTAACATCCAGCCTAAAGAGAGTTAGCTGTTAGTACTTAGCCACAACAAAGAAATGCAGCCAAGGTCAGCAAGCCAGCAGAAGTACCAGCTAGAGGGAAGAAGTGGAAAAAGAGTAAAGAGTTACTTTAGACAACTAACTTTATGTTGGTTTTCAGACCAGTGGGATCCTTTAGACCTTATCATTACTTTCCCTTTTACATCCAATGGTAATTTATTTACATTTGCTACTTTTCTACTCAACCTGTGAAAGCTTTCTTAGGCACAGCCTGAAACTACCACAACGCCTTTTCTTTTCAGCATTAGCAATCAGGCTTGGTGTCTTCCACAGGATCTGGAGCAAACAAGGTGTTCACACCTTAGGGGAGACCTGCTGTTGCAGAAATTCTGTGTACTCCAGCTCCTATTGCATTGAAGTGATGGTGTGAGCCAGTAGCACCCTGTAAGGCAAGCTCCTCACTACTATTTTTTCCCTCTTTCCACAGCTTATAGTGCCAACTAATCTAAGGGAGGCAGCACAGTAGCTCAGATAACCAGCTGCATCACTGTGGACCTGCCTCAGTGCCATGAAGAAAGAGCCTATGTTATTGAGGCACATCTTGCTCCAGTAATGAGTAAGTACACCAATTAAGTCAGAAACAAGTCTCCAGAGAGGAGAGTCTAGTGCATTACCCCAGCTGAGCATCCTATGATCTACAAATATCAAAATGAAACGTGTTTGTGCCACACAGAGATAATGTGCCTGCAAGTCAATAGAGATCAGCATGCACCACTTACCCAGCAGTGCAGCAAGCAGTGAGCTGTGGCTGTCCACTCCTCAGCTTCCACAATTGCTGAGATGTGCTTATTTACGTGGCATAACTCAGGTGCTGCCTCTGGACCCCCCCACACTCTGTGCAACACTTGTCCTCATGGCAGAAACAGGACATTACAGAGAATCATAGACTGGTTTGGGTTGGAAGGGACCTTTGAGATCTTCTAGTTCCAACCCCCTGCCATGGTGTGATAGCATCCATGGAAATGTCTAGGATCTGTCACGAGCCCACTGGTAGGTTGCATCTCTGCCTTGATGTCCTGACAAATCGTGAGCCCACCGAGCTAAGAATATCTCACCTCGGTTTTTCCAGTCGAGATCAGATCAGAGCCCATGTCTACTTGAGAAACTCTTGCAGCTAGATCTGCCTGATGGTTGTGGTGCTGTTCCTCAGTAGCTTTGCTCTTAGGATGTGAGCATCAATGTGTCTCACCTTCACTGGAATTCTTCGATTCAACAGCAAGTCTGCCACAGGTCAGCTACCCAAATAAGCTTTCCTTTCTCTGCCAAGCCATTCTTCTTCCAGTCCTTTAGCCAACCCACAGAGCATTGGCTACCATCCATGAGTCGGTGTAGAGACAAAGCTTTGGCCACCTCTCACGTTCAGCTACGTCGAGAGCTAGCGGGACAGCTTTTACCTCTGCGAACTGACTGGATTCTCCTTCTCCATCCTTTGCCTCTGCAACTCGGCGTGTTGGACTCCACACTGCAGACTTCCACCTTCACTTGCAACGTAGAGTTTCTTGCTTGTTCATGGGATTTGCCATGGTAGAAGACTCTATTTACCACACCCACTGGAATGTGTCGGCGTCCATCCTGCCACCGCACTCCCAGAAGCTGGATCTCTCTGGTAGGTCCTTCACCTTGTCTCGCTTGATGGCGAAACCTGCATTCAGAAGAATGTCAATGACTTTGTTACCTTTCTCGAAAGACTTCCTCAGCAGTTTTTACCC
>CM037644.1:4338879-4435321 GCA_015227895.2 Colaptes auratus
TTTTTAGGTTGTCAGGGAGTGATAGGACTGGGGGGAATGGAGCAAAACTAGAAATGGGTAGATTGAGATTGGATGTTAGGAAGAAGTTGTTCCCCATGAGGCTGTGAGAGATTGGCACAGGTTGCCCAGGGAGGTGGTGGAAGCCTCCTGCCTGGAGGTGTTTGCAGCCAGGCTGGATGTGGCTCTGAGCAACCTGCTGTGGTGTGAGGTGTCCCTGCCCATGGCAGGGGGGTTGGAACTGGCTGATCCTTGAGGTCCCTCCCATCTCTAACAATTCTATGATTCTATGTGTCCCAAGCCAGTTATCAGCTGGGGAACTACCATGTGCCTGTGAAAATCAGAGCAAATCCAGAGAGTTTCCCAGTTTTCCCACCTGCAGAGAGCCCACAGCCCGTCGTTGATCACTCTTGCTGGGGTGCATTGTCTCGGAATTTGTCCCTTGTTCTGTGAAGCCGGGGAGCCCTCATCACGGTCCAGCCTGTCAGGGAATGCATTGAAACACGACAAAATGGTCCTCTCCTCGGAGCGCTTCCAAAGTAAGCCCAAGACAAGAGGTAACAGAAATAGTCGGATGGGGGTGTGCGAGGAGTTGATGAGAGCGTTGGTCTGTGGACCTCTCTCAGGAAAACAGCTATTTAAGTGATGACAAGCTGTTTGTTTGCATGACAGTTCGGGAGACTTTGAAGGCTGGTTTCAAGGCAAACAATGAAGTCACTTTGTAGATGGCTTTTGGGAGCTCTTTGTAGCCTGAGGGGCAGCAGGGGGAAAAGCACAAAAGGGATTTTGTTTGTAAACTTAAGACAGGGGTTGTGGGCGTGGGGGGAGCAAGGAGGCAATGTTGCAGGTTCATCACACTGTGTAAAGCAAACCATCCTCAACTCTTACTTTCGTTTGTTAAAGTCGCTGTCAGGAGGAATCTACGCCTGAAGGTTTGCATCTTGCATTTTGAAGTACAAATATGGTATTGGTCACCTCAGGTGAGTTTTCCCAGTCTTGCTCCCTGGTCAATCCCTGCCATCATAGGTGAGCCACCAGCTCCTTTCCTTCCTCAGGAAAGAGTCTGTGATCATAGAATCAATAAGGTTGGAAAAGACCTCAAAGATCATCAAGTCCAACCTGTCACCCAAGACCTCTGACAACTAAACCATGGCTTCAAGTGCTACATCCAATCCCTTTTTGAAGACCTCCAGGCATGGTGACTGCACCACCTCCCTGGGCAGCACATTCCAATGGCTAACAGCTCTCTCTGTAAGAATTTCTCCTCACCTCCAGCCTAAACTTCCCCTGGCACAGCTTGAGACTGTGTCCTCTTGTTCTGGTGCTGGTTGCCTGGGAGAAGAGACCAACTCCACCTGGCTACAACCTCCCTTCAGATAGTTGTAGAGAGCAGTAATGCAGGTTACAGAGCACTGCCACACTCTGCTGGGGGGGTCTGTGTCAGAGATCTCTGTCAGGACCTACACCATCAACAAGCAGCACTTGAAAGAAGTGGGAATGAATCATGGAAAGAAGTGTGCTGGAGAGCAGCCATCTTCAGGTTGTTGGAGCCTGAATGGCACCTGTGACTTGAGAGTCACTTGCTGCACCCCTTTCCAGGGAGTCTGTACAGCTTTGCTTGTCTGAAGTGCTCCAAACTCTCGAGTTATACCTCAGAAAGTTCACAAGGATGGTGAGCTCATCCAGGTTGCATGAGGCCTTGAGCCAAGTCTAGCTGGGAGGAGGCCTCCCTACTCATGGCAGGGAGGTTGGAGTAGATGATCTCTAAGGTCCCTTCCAACCTAAGCCATTCTATGATTTTTTTACTTAGGTTTTTCAAATGTTTTTGCTTGTTGGTGGTTGGGGGGGTTGGGGTTTGGTGGGGTGGGGTTTGGTTGGGTGGTGGGTGGGGTGGTTGTGGGTGGGGTTGGTTGGGTTGGGGTGGGTGGGGGTGGGGGTTTGGTTGGGTTTTGTTTTAAACCATTGAATGTGTTGTCAAGCTTTTAGGTCCCTCTGTGCTGCCTATTTCAAGGTTTTCTTTACCCCTGGGAATGAGAAACTTGTTTTTGTGGTGCACGTTCTTTTTTCTTTCTTTGAATATACAGGAACCTAGATTTGGCTGAGCCACATGCCTGCAGGCTCTGAGGCTTCCTGAAAAGCATCAGCTGTTGTGAGACCTGGGCTGAAACTGTGAGGGCCATGCAGTGCTGCTGGTAGCATGAGATCTTTTCTATACAGTATCCTTTTTGGAGTCCTTGGATATGAAATATGGACAAATCATTATGTTCCTTTATTCCTTCCCTCCCTTACTTTTGGGCTGGGTGGGAGGCTGATTTTAAGATTTTTTTTTTGGTTATGGTGTTTGATAATGTGGTTTCATGGAATCATAGAACTGTTATGGTTGGAAGGGACCTCAAGGATCATCCAGTTCCAACCCCCCTGCCATGGGCAGGGACACCTCACGCTATGGCAGGTTGCTCACAGCCACATCCAGCCTGGCTGCAAACACCTCCAGGGATGAGGCTTCCACCACCTCCCTGGGCTACCTGTGCCAGGCTCTCACCACCCTCATGGTAAGAGAATCATAGAATCAATAAGGTTGGAAAAGACCTCAAAGATCATCAAGTCCAACCTGTCACCCAGCACCTCATGACTACTAAGCCATGGCACCAAGTGCCATGTGCACAACTTCTTCCCCACAGCCAATCTGAATCTCCCCACTTCTAGTTTTGTTCCATCCCCCCAGTCCTATCACTCCCTGACACCCTCAAAAGTCCCTCCCCAGCTTTCCTGTAGCCCCTTGTTGGCTCTGAGCTCTTTACATGACACCTGCCCATCTTATTGTGAGGTTTTTATTCTTCTGGTGGCTGCTCTGGATAACAGTGCACAGGTTCTCAGGATGCTCTTAATATTTATGGTGGGAAATGAGCTGTTTACAAACCAGCAACCAATGAGAATAATTAGTTTGCTTCCCACTTGAAACATAGATCTAAAGCTCCCAGCTGCCACAAAACTCCTGTGTAAAGCCACATACCACTTCAGCTGCATTTGTTGGATCTATGTAGATGTTGACTTGGTCACAGTGTGACCAGTAGGTTGAGGGAGGTTCTTTTCCTCCTCTACTCTCCCTTGGCAAGGACCTATCTGGAGTATTCTGTCCAGTTCTGAGCGCTCCAGTTCAAGAAGGACAGGGAACTACTGGAGAGAGCCACTCAGATGCTGAAGGAACTGGAATGTCTACCTTGTGAGGAAGGCTGGGAGACCTAGGGCTGTTTAGCCTGCAGAAGAGGAGACTGAGTGGAGATCTCATCCATGCTGATCAATATCTGAAGGGTGAGTATCAGGAGGGTAGAGCCAGACTCTTCTCAGTGGTGTCCAGTGACAGGACAAGGAGCAGTGGACACAAACTGGAATACAGGAGGTTGCACATAAGGAAAAACTTCACTTGGAGGATGCCACAGCACAAGCCCCGCTGCCCGGTGAGGTGGTGTTTCTATCTCTGAAGGCATTCATAGTATCATAGTATCAGTCAGGGTTGGAAGGGACCACAAGGATCATCTAGTTCCAACCCCCCTGCCATGGGCAGGGACACCCCCACGCTAGATCAGGCTGGCCAGAGCCTCATCCAGCCTGGCTTAAACCTCCAGGGACGGGCCTCAACCACCTCCCTGGACAACCCATCCAGGGCTTCACCACCCTCACGGTGAAGAACCTCCTCCTCACATCCAGCCTGAATCTCCCTACCTCCAGCTTCATTCCATTCAAGATCCTCCTGAAGTGTTCCTGTGTGATTTACTCTGGGGGATCCTGCTCTTGCAGGGGATTGGACTAGATGATCTCCAGCGATCCCTTCCAACCCCCACCATTCTGTGACTTGGTTTCTAAAAGTGGGAATGAAGTTTTGTGAGCATCTCTAGCCACTTCCTCCCACACATTCCCTGGTGTGAGCTGCTGTCTGCCTGGGTATCTATATACAGCATCACTGTAGGTGTGACTTTCTGTGGTTTGACCAATTTCCATAAGTTAAAGTTGCTGAAGATGACCACAATGATAACTGAATTTGAAATGCTGTGAGGACATGCTGAGCTAGCAGTGAATTTTCTAGAAAGAGCTGCAGGGAAAAAAAATATACTGAGCATTTGGAAAGTCAGAGGGGGGGAAAAAAAAAAACAAACCAAAATGAAAACCTTTCTGAGGACTCAAAGCCATGAGGAGAAAAGCAGTTTGTAAACTGGTGGTAATCTTGATCAGTGTTGTAGAAATCTAAGTTTAACCAGAAGGAGGATACTGAGAATCTTGAATGTGTCCAGAGAAGGGTAATGAGGCTTGGGAGAAGCCTCAAGCACAGCCCTGTGAGGAGAGGCTGAGGGAGCTGGGGGTGTTTAGCCTGGAGAAGAGGAGGCTCAGGGGAGACCCTCTTGCTCTCTACAACTCCCTGAAGGGAGGTTGTAGCCAGGAGGGGGTTGGTCTTTTCTCCCAGGCAACCAGCACCAGAACGAGAGGACACAGCCTCAAGCTGCACCAGGGGAGGTTTAGGCTCAAGGTGAGGGGAACGTTCTTCCCAGAGAGAGTTGTTAGCCATTGGAATGTGCTGCCCAGGGAGGTGGTGGAGTCCCCATCCCTGGAGGTGTTCAAGAAGGGATTGGACATGGCACTTGGTGCCATGGTTTAGTAGTCAGGAGGTGTTGGGTGACAGGTTGGACTTGATGATCCTTGAGGTCTTTTCCAACCTTCTTGATTCTATGATTCTGTGATCTAACAGCCTGTGGCAATGTGAGAACTCTTGATGTACCAATTTTGAACCATTGTGGAGTCAAATGGAGGAGTTCCACTCTAAAATGAAATGGGATGGAATGGGCTGCCTGGGGAGGTGGTGGAGTCACTGTCCCTGGGGGTGTTTAAAAAGAGCCTGGATGAGGCACTCAGTGCCATGGTTGAGTTGATTAGACAGTGTTGGATGAGAGGTTGGACTTGGTGATCTCAAAGGTCTTTTCCAACCTGCTTAATTCTGTGATGCTGTAAATGTCTTGATTTCCCCCCCCTCACCCCTTCAATTCTTCAACAAAAATGGCACCTTTATTTCTCTGTATTTGAGGACATTTTAATGCAGTCAAGACCCCCTGCAGTATATTTAAGTGGGTTTAAAATGCATTTTTGATATTTTTTCTTCTTGGAGACTTTCAGAAAGCCTCATGGACAAGGAAGGGTAATGCACTTGGTGTGTACAAAGAGAAGCACATGGTAGAAGTTCATGGTATGGGATAGCAAAAGGCAGTGGCTTGGATCAGATCATGGTAGAGGGCTTGGAACTAGATGATCCTTGAGGTCCCTTCCAACCCTAACAATCCCATGATTCTAACCTCTGAGTCACTGCAGACTTTCCTTTCAGGAGCAGCCACACTCTCTGCACGTGCATGCTCAGCTTAGGGCTCTCTTCTTTATAGCCCCAGGGCAAAGCCATTAAATGTGGCATCATGGTCACCACTCTGGTGGCTTTTTAAAGGCTTATATGGGATCTCCTCATGGAGTGGATTTCCAGCTGTGCAGGTTAAAACAACCCCCTCTCGTAGAGGTATGTGTTCAGTTTTGGGCCCCTCACTCCAAGAAGGATATTGAGGTGCTGGAGCAGGTCCAGAGAAGGGCAACAAAGCTACTAAAGCAATCTAGATGGAGTTAATTATTTTCCCCTGTGTTGCACTAGCAACAGATTCAGTAGAATCCTAGACTTGTTTTGCTTGGAAAAGACCTCGAAGATGATCAAGCCCAATTGTCAGCCTGACAGCTCTATGGCTATTGAACCATGGTCCCCAAGTGACATAGGCATTAACTGCAGTGAGACTTGGTCAGAACATCTTCAGATGATAAGGAGCCTGTACCCATCTTCCCTTCTTGTCCAATCCTATCCATTGTTGTGGAATTTGCTTCTAACTGAGTTGGTCAGGCAAAGTTGGGGGGGGGGGGGAACTCCAACCCATCACAACTGTTAAGTCTGAACCTCTGTTTGGCTCTTCTTCCTCGTAGGCCATCCCTGGTGTCACTGCTAGAAAGCAACTGGAGGACCTCAGGTTCAACTCTGTCTCAGCATTTCCAAAGATATTTCTCCTCCCCTGATCTCAAAGCACAGTGCCAACACAGGCAAAGCCTAAGGTCATGCTTTTCAACAGTCATCAGCTCTTCCCTATCAGGCGGAGGAAAGGCAAGTGAAGTGCCATGAGCTGACTTCTCCAGGAGCATGGAAGTGGTTATGAGTATCCTCTGGTTTTGTGGGTGTGCTGGTTTTGTGAGTCTCCTCTCCTGAGCCTGACATCTGCAGCTGGTGCCTGGATTGTCTTTGCTTACCTCTAATCCCTTTGAAAATGTGAGTAGATGAAGGGTGGTTGTAGCCAGGAGGGGGTTGGTCTCTTCTCCCAGGCAACCAGCACCAGAACAAGAGGACACAGTCTCAGCTGCACCAGGGGAGGTTTAGGCTGGATGTTAGGAAGAAAGAGAGATTGGCCATAGGGATGTGCTGCCCAGGGTGGTGGTGGAGTCACCATCACTGGAGGTGTTTAAAAAGAGCCTGGATGAGGCACTTAGTGCTGTGGTCTAGTTGATGAGATGGTGTTGGGTGATAGGTTGGACTTGGTGGTCTCGAAGGGCTTCCCCAACCTGGTTAATTCTGTATTCTGTAGATCTTCTTTTGCCAGCCACTGCTGCTGCTTTTTCTCTAACACAAAGCAATTTAAATATCCCCCTCCCCCCCTTTTTTTTTGTGTGTGTGTGAGGTGATTTCTGCTGCCTAAATGGAACTAGTGGAAGGCATAACTGGAATATCTACTGGGAGGAAGGAGGTGCTAGCAAGGGAGCAGAAGGAGTGTGCTCATGAGGAAAGCCCATGCTGTCCTGCAACCTCTTTCATCCCTGCCATGCTTCATCTGAGGTTAAGCAAGTTGCAGGAACCACACGGGAGAGGGCAGTTTCTCAGGCAAATGTTACTGTGCCAGGAGTTTGCACCCTTCCTTCTGTATTTAGCATCTGCTAGCAGGAGAAACCATTGTGAGGATGGAGATCCTGTTCTCCTGTGGGCCAGTACAAAGGAGCCCTGGGGGTGGGGATGCTCTGGTATCAGTTATGGCTGGAGTCAACCTGGGAGGAAAGCAAACAGTGGGAATAAAGGTCACAGAGGAAAGCAAGGATATCATCTTAAAGAAAGCTTCTGCTGCGCAGGATTGCCATGTGCAGTGCTGCTGAGCATCTTGAAAAGCAAACCAATAGCATCAGGGTGGGAATTCCCACTGCATCCCCCTCCTCTAGCCCCCTCACCTCTGTCTCAAGATCAAAAAGGCAGCAGCAGTGCAGCCTTCTGTCTGTGTGAGAACGGAGCCCGTGGAAGGGAGCAGCCACATGGGAAAGCTGCTCTGTGAAGAGGTTTGAAAAATAAACAGTGGAGCATCAGCACAGTGTGGGGCAGCTTCCTGGCACTCCCAGAGAAGGGGGAAGGAGGAAACCATTCGTGCTTGGGATTGGGATAGGCAAACGCCTGCCTTCCCCTCTCTTTGGAACGGCCCAGCCTTCATTTCCATGTACTGCTGAGGCCCAGGGCAGTGTTCCCAGGGAAGGCACTTTGGGAGAGGTGGATGCTGCAGGCAGTGGAGCCCTTGGGGGAATACATTTTGTTGGGTTGTGCTCTCTGCTTATTGAAGGCTAAAATGCCCTAGCACAAACCCTCTTGCAGTTTGCACTGGGGAGCAAGACCTTAATGGGATGTGCCAGCAGGGTTTCTTCATCCTGAGCAGATGATGGAAAAGGCTTGGGGAGAATTGGAGAGCTTTTTTCAACTGTCCCAAAATTAGAGTCACAGAATTGTCAGGGTTGGAAGGGACCTCAAGGATCTAGTTCCAACCCCCCTCCCATGGCCAGGGACACCTCACACTACAGCAGGTTGCTCAGAGCCACATCCAGCCTGGCCTTAAAAACCTCCAGGGATGAGGCTTCCACCACCTCCCTGGGCAACCTGTGCCAGTTTCTCCCTACTCTTCATGGTGAAGAATTTCATCCCAACATCCAATCTGAATCTACCCACATCTATTTTTGTTCCATTCCCCCCAGTCCTATCACTCCCTGCCACCCTCAAAAGTCCCTCCCCAGCTTTCCCTGGCGCTAGCCTCGCCCCTTGCTGCCCCTCACGAAACCTTTCCCAGCCGCACGGTGTGAATGTGACGAAGAGGAGGCTGAAGTGGTGAAGCGTTCCTGACGGGCCCACTGATGTTGGGTGCCTGTCAGAACGTGCAGGGGCTGTTTCCCCACCCCCCTGCCCCTCTTTTCCCCAGCCAGGTTTCCCGGGAAGCTGTTTTGCTGCACATCTGGTGTCCCTGACCCACCGCATGGGAAGCCTGGAGTAATCCCACACTGCGCTGAGCATGTTTGAGAAGTTTTCTATGACAAGATCGCCCAGTGGCCTGCCCTTTGCTCTGCCCCCTCTCGTGTTTGTCACATCTAATAATGGGCAGAGATGTGGTGTGTGCCACTGAACACGGGGAATTTGTTTGTGTTCTGTCTTTGCCGCAGCCTTTTAATTTGAGGAGGGAGCGTGGGAGCAGGGAATGGCTAAAACCACTCCTCCCTGGTACCCCCCTGCCGTAAGGCCACATCCAGACCTCTGCAGCGGTGTGAAACTTCTAGCTGGAGCTTTGGGCTTTGGAGTGGCAGTCATGTCTCGAGGGGCAGCCTTAAGTGCTCTAAAATGGTGTATCTCTTTCAGTGGATGGTGAAGGATGTCTCAGATGCGCTGCCATCCCTGCCCTGCTGCCTGCAGCAGGGAGAGCGGGCACTGCAGTTTCCAATGAGGATGTTAGGGTAGGGTAGGCTAGGGGAGAAGGGTGGGATAGGCTGGGGTAGAAGGGTGGGGATAGGCTGGGGTAGAAGGGTGGGATAGGCTGGGGTAGAAGGGTGGGATAGGCTGGGGTAGAAGGGTGGGGATAGGCTGGGGTAGAAGGGAATTAACCAGGTTGGAAAAGACCTTTGAGATCGAGTCCAAACTATCACCCAACACCATCTAATCAACTAAACCATGGCACCAAGCACCCCATCCAGGCTCTTTCTAAACACCTCCAGGGATGGTGACTCCACCACCTCCCTGGGCAGCACATTCCAATCACTCTTTCTATGAAGAACTTCTTCCTAACATCCAGCCTAAACCTCCCCTGGTGCAGCTTGAGACTGTGTCCTCTTGTTCTGGTTGTCAAGCTTTGTGTTGTAAGGGAGCTGCTGTGGACAGATGAGGCAGGCTGGGCTGCCTTCAGCCCTTTGCCTGTGTGGGGTGCTCAGACACCTCTTGTGCTCTGTGCTTGTGTTACTGCCACGTGCAGGACTGCACTGCTGCAGCCAAAGTGGGTTTTGTCTTTAATCTCAGCGTGGCTATGTTAGGAGCCTGTTCCTTGGAGGAATCCCATCTACTCAGGTAATAGCAATAAGGTGTAAAAGTGCAGGGGAATCCTAAGCTGTGAATTCCTGGTGATTTTTCTATGCTCATGTGTGTGTTTCTGAGCAGAGAGCCAGCCTGAGGGCTTTCCTAATCTCTAGGACTCGTGCTTCCTGTTCCTGCATGTATCAGGTTAACTTGTTCCCACTTCCCATCTCTTCTCCTTCCTTTTTCTTTCCTCCTTGCGTGTTCTAAACACAGTGAGTGGGTAAATGCACCACAGCAAGTCTTCTGGGAATGTGAATATTTGAGAGCTCTTTCCTGAAGACATATGAAACAAAACAAACTGAAAGAGGCCTTTAAACTGGTTCTGAGGTCACAGAGGGATGCTGCTAAAAATACTGGTGGGGTTTTTGAGAGGAGGAAGGGAGAAATTGAGACCTACATGGAAAGGGTGAAAAAGATATTGTGGGAGATAATTTGGGTCCACCTTCAATATTAGCCATGTTGGGAGGGTGAATAGAATAGAATAAACCAGGTTGGAAGAGACCTTCAAGATCATTGGGTCCAGCCTATCACCCAGCACCATCTAATCAACTAAACCATGGCACCAAGCACCCTATCAAGTCTCCTCCGAACACCTCCAGTGACAGTGACTCCACCACCTCCCAGGGCAGCACATTCCAATGGCCAATCTCTCTTGCTGTGAAGACTTTCTTCCTAGCATCCAGCCTAAACCTCCCCTGGCATAGCTTGAGACTGTGTCCTCTTCTTCTGGTGCTGCTTGCCTGGGAGAAGAGACCAACCCCCTCCTGGCTACAGCCTCCCTTCAGGGAGTTGTAGAGGGCAAGAAGGTCTGCCCTGAGCCTCCTCTTCTCCAGGCTAAGCAAGCCCAGCTCCCTCAGCCTCTCCTCACAGGGCTGTGCTCCAGACCCCTCCCCAGCTTTCTTGCCCTTCTCTGGACACCTTCCAGCAGCTCAACATCCTTCCTAAACTGAGGGGCCCAGCACTGGCCACAGGACTCAAGGTGTGGCCTAACCAGTGCTGAGCACAGGGCACAATAACCTCCCTGCTCCTGCTGGCCACACTGTTCCTGATGCAGGCTAGGATGCCATTGGCCTTCTTGGCCACCTGGGCACACTGCTGGCTCATGTTCAGTCTACTATCAACCAGTACCCCCAGGTCCCTCTCTGCCTGGCCACTCTCCAGCCACTCTGACCCCAGTCTGTAGCACTGCCTGAGATGAAGATTAGATTGAAAGTTTCAGTTGTCTTTGTTGCCTAGTCCAGAGGAAAATGGGGCTGGCTTAGCTGGGATGTTGGCACAAAAGGAAGACATACCTAAGAAATGATTTCTCTTGTGAGGCCTTGGTTCCCTCCTTAGTCAATATAAATGGAGACAAGGTCTACTTTTGGATACATATGAGGATTCAGCAGTCATCAGGGAAGCTTCCACAGGGCCAATAAAACCCCTGACAAATCAGAAAGGTATCTGCCTTGTTCTAGAGACTAAGTAAGAAGCATGGAATCTGAAATGAGAGACAGAAATTAGGTGGATTGTGCCAGTAGGGGAAGATTATTGGGAAGCATCTGGTTTAGGGTTGTGCAATGCTAGCATGGGTGCTTTCTGGGACAACTCCCCATCCAAAGCTCAGTTCCATTTGCTTTATCTCCAGCCCTCTCCAGGAGCATTTTGTGGAGGTTTCTGAAATGATGGCAACCAGACAAGAGTGGGATTCTGGAACATGAGTGCCTTGTCAGTGTGATACTGCACCCAAGTGAGGGAGCTGTGCTGAGAAGATCATTTCCCTGCTGCTGAGAGCTGGCTCGTATTTCCAGTGGAAGCTTTGTGTCCATCCTGGCTGTGTGCACAGGAGAAATGCTCTCTGAGATAGCTGAAGGCAGAACTTGTGCCAGCATTAGTGCTGCTCTTGGGTAAAATGCTGAGGGTTGCCTGTTATCCAGAACGCTTTAATAGTGATCAGTGCTGGGCCCCATGCTCTTCAACATCTTTATTGATGATCTGGATGAGGGCATCGAGTCCATCATCAGTAAATTTGCGGACGACACCAAGCTGGGGGCAGGAGTTGATCTGCTGAAGGGCAGAGAGGCTTTGCAGAGGGACCTCGACAGGCTGGACAGATGGGCAGAGGCCAAGGGCAGGAGATTGAACACATCCAAGTGCCAGGTTCTGCACATTGGCCACAACAACCCCAGGCAGTGCTACAGGCTGGGGTCAGAGTGGCTGGAGAGCGGCCAGGCAGAGAGGGACCTGGGGGTGCTGGTTGATTGTAGGCTGAACATGAGCCTGCAGTGTGCCCAGGCAGCCAAGAAGGCCAATGGCATCCTGGCCTGCATCAGAAACAGTGTGGCCAGCAGGAGCAGGGAGGTCATTGTGCCCCTGTACACTGCACTGGTTAGGCCACACCTTGAGTCCTGTGTCCAGTTCTGGGCCCCCCTCAGTTTAGGAAAGATGTTGTCTTACTGGAGCGTGTCCAGAGAAGGGCAACAAAGTTGGTGAGGGGTTTGGAACACAAGCCCTATGAGGAGAGGCTGAGGGAGCTGGGGTTGCTTAGCCTGGAGAGGAGGAGACTCAGGGGTGACCTTATTGCTCTCTACAACTCCCTGAAGGGAGGTTGTAGCCAGGCAGAGGTTGGTCTCTTCTCCCAGGCAGCCAGTACCAGAACAAGAGGACACAGTCTCAGACTGCGCCAGGGCAGGGTTTAGACTGGATCTTAGGAAGAAGTTCTATACAGAGAGAGTGATTGCCCACTGGAATCAGCTGCCTGTGGAAGTGGTGGAGTCACCTTCATTGGAGGTGTTCAAGAAGAGGCTTGATGGGGTGCTTGTGCCACGGTTTAGTTTTTTAGTTGGTTTAGGTGGGTTTGATTGGTTGATGGGTTGGACGCGATGATCTTGAAGGTCTCTTCCAACCTGGTGTAGTGTATTGTATTGTATTGTATTGTATCTCAGTGTCTTCAGGGGTCCTTCCTCTGAGACATAGACTTTGGGATGACTGTTCTCATCTTTACTTACATTTTCCTAAACTTTCTTGAGATCTTTTTTCACTTCCAGCTGTGAAATTGAACTTGCAAATCCCTTCTGTTTTGCATTGCATGGTGGTTGTGGGGTAACACTGTCATTTCTGCCGCACTTCGTGGGGCAACGACTTCTGATCTCAAGCAGTGTGGTTGCAGTAAATGGCAGAAAGAGGAAAAACACAAGATAAACCCACCAAGAAATACAGGAGGGCCCAGGCAGGACAGATGGGCAGAGGCCAACATGATGGCATTCAACAAGTCCAAGTGCCAGGTGCTGCGCTTTGGCCACAACAACCCCATGCAGAGCTACAGGCTGGGGTCAGAGTGGCTGGAGAGCAGCCAGGCAGAAAGGGACCTGGGGGTGCTGATTGACAGCTGGCTGAACATGAGCCTGCAGTGTGCCCAGGTGGCCAAGAAGGCAAATGGTATCCCAGCCTGCATGAGAAATAGTGTGGCCAGCAGGAGCAGGGAAGTCATTGTGCCCTGTGCTCAGCACTGGTTAGGTCACACCTTGAGTATTGTGTCCAGTTCTGGGCTCCTCAATGTAAGAAGGACATTGAGACACTTGAATGTGTCCAGAGAAGGGCAATGAGGCTGGGGAGAGGCCTCAAGCACAGCCCTGTGAGGAGAGGCTGAGGGAGCTGGGGTTGCTTAGCCGGGAGAAGAGAAGGCTCAGGGGAGACCTTCTTGCTCTCTACAACTACTTGTAGGGAGGCTGTAGCCAGGAGGGGGTTGGTCTCTTCTCCCAGGCAAGCAGCACCAGAACAAGAGGACACAGTCTCAAGCTGCACCAGGGGAAGTTCAGGCTGGAGGTGAGGAGAAAGTTCTTCCCAGCAAGAGAGATTGGCCATTGGAATGTGCTGCCCAGGGAGGTGGTGGAGTCCCCATCCCTGGAGGTGTTCAAGAAGGGATTGGATGTGGCACTTGGTGCCATGGTTTAGTTGTCATGAGGTGTTGGGTGAGAGGTTGGACTTGATGATCTTTGAGGTCTCTTCCAACCTGCTAGATTCTATGAGTTTTGCTGGCCTGTGAATGCATGGGCATGCAGCAAGGACAGCATTTGCTAAATGGGTGGGAAAATTGGTAGGGAAATGAATGTCATTTCGTGTTCCAAGCTAGGTGTTACAAATAGCTTCCCTTGCAGCTGTCTATTTTTCACCATCAGAGATGTTAGGCATTACTTATTATGAGCTTCTGCAGCAGGCTGGCCTTATTCATGGGTAAACTGCCTTCATGTCAAACAGATACTGTTTCTTCTTTCTTTCTTTGTTCCCCCCCCCGGATGGTGCAGATCTATTAATTTTTCCCCCTTCACTAATTGGATCATTATTTTGGAACTTGAAGCCTCTTATTAACAGGGGGAGGGAAAGCTTGAGGCTTGTGAAATGCTTCCTAAACTTAAGCAAATCAACCTTGGTATATGGACATAAAATATCAGTCCCAGTGATCAAATCATAGAATGGTGAAGGTTGGAAAAGACCTCCCAGATCAGTAAGGCCTACCTTCTACCCAGCACCTCTGTGATCACTAGACCACCTCCTCTTTTCATGTTTCCTCATAAGAACAGTCAGACACTGGAATCATCTCCCAAGGGAAGCAGTGGAGTCCCCTCCATTGGGCAGTTTGAAGACCCAGCTTGGCAGGGTGCTGGGCAAGCTCAGGGGAGACCACCTTGCTGTCTACAACTACCTGAAGGGAGGTTGTAGCCAGGAGTGGGTTGGTCTCTTCTCCCAGGAAACCAGCACCAGAACAAGAGGACACAGTCTCAAGCTGCACCAGGGGAGGTTTAGGCTGGATGCTAGGAAAAAAGTCTTCCCAGCAAGAGAGATTGGCCATTGGAATGTGCTGCCCAGGGAGGTGGTGGAGTCACCATCACTGGAAGAGTGTTTAGGAGGAGACTGGATGGGGTGCTTGGTGCCATGGTCTAGTTGGTTAGATGGTGTTGGATGATAGATTGGACTTAATGATCTCAAAGGTCTTTTCCAACCTGTTCTGTTCTGTTCTCAACTCTACTGTAAAGGTTGGAGCAGATGCTCCTCGAGGTCCTTGGCATTGTGTGATTCTGTGAAGGCAAACAAGTGAGAGGGGCTGTTAGGCAACTGTTGCTAAGCAGTTCAGTTGCCTGAATCATTGGGGTGCAAGGAATTGTGTGAGACCTCGGAGCACCATTACATCTTGGGGTTTTTTTTAATTCAATGATACATTTCACCCTTTGGAAAAGTGGTTCCATTTATGTGTTTTTTTTCTTTGAGAGGAAATGATGGATTTGGGGTTTGCATCTTGTAACTTGTCTTCTCTCCCAAAGGCAGACTTGGCACTCAGAACTGGCTAACTCCAGCAGGCATGCAGCACATGCTTTTGAGGAGGTGATTATTCTCTGCCACTGGGGCAGGTGTCTCTTCCTGTGAAGATTTCTGCTGCCATTAAGGAGGGATGTCCTAAAGGGGGTTGTATTTTTAGCAGCTGTGATTCATGTCCTGTGGGCTCTGTCTTTAAACCCTGCCTCAAAGAAGGGTAGGTTGTCTGACAGAGAAACCTACCAGGTAATATATGCTTCTGGTGTGACTTTTGCTTTAAAGCTGTGCATTAATTCTTGGGAGCTGAGGTCAGCCTGCCTGTGCTGAGATCTGCACAATCACATTTCCATGCTGTGGCTCATGTCATGCTGATGTGAGAGGCAGAAAGTAATATTTACCATATGAAGATATGTAATGGCATTAATAATAACAACTACTTAATACTAATGCTGCTGCCTCCTGCTCCTGCTCCTGCTCCTGCTCCTGCTCCTGCTCCTGCTCCTGCTCCTGCTCCTGCTCCTGCTCCTGCTCCTGCTCCTCCCTGGGCAGCCTGTTTCAGTGTCTCGCCACCCTCATGGGGAAGAACTTCTTCCTAACATCCAGTCTGAATCTACCCATTTCTAGTTTTGCTCCATTCCCCCCAGTCCTATCTCTCCCTGACACCCTCAAAAGTCCCTCTCCAGCTTTCTTGGAGCCCTCTTCAGATACTGGAAGGCCACAAGAAGGTCTCCTCAGAGCCTTCTCTTCTCCAGACTGAGCAGCCCCAACTCCCTCAGTCTGTCCTCACAGGAGAGCAGCTCCAGCCCTCTGCTCATCCTTGTGGCCCTCATGGCCCTGGACATGCTCCAGCACTGCCAGGTCCTACACTTAACCCCAATCCCTTTAGGGCTCTAAATAATCTTACACCTAATAGTCAGCTGAGAGAGAGAGGTTGCTGCTGTTGATAATGGTTACACCATTGTGATATTTCCTTTGCTCTCTAGTGTTCCATGGAATAGGTCATGACTTACAGCTCTCCACAGTGTGGCCAGGACATGAACCTACTTCTGCTGTGAAGATTTCTAGGTAAATGGTAGATGCCAAAGCTCAGTGCTGTGTACTTTACAATGGCATGGCACTGGCTGCTGTGTTTTAACACACAGAATTTGGTTCCTCATGGGTGTAAGACAGTGGTGATGTGTCTCTGCTGTGTAAGACATACAGGGAGGAATGTAAAGAGGCTGTATTTTATTCTCTTCCATGGGTAGCCATGCTTTGATATCAGAGAATTGCGGTCTAAATGAGCTTGTAAGAAGCATTTAAATGTCAAGCATCCTTCCTCTTGTTCATTCAAGCACAAAACATT
The DNA here is from genome assembly GCA_015227895.2 of Colaptes auratus. Taxonomy (NCBI): domain Eukaryota; kingdom Metazoa; phylum Chordata; class Aves; order Piciformes; family Picidae; genus Colaptes; species Colaptes auratus. Next base: position 4,354,938 of record CM037644.1, read on the forward strand.
TATGAGGATGCTGTTAATAAAGTGTCTCTCTGGCACAGACTGGACTTAGGCAGAGTGTTTAACAGCAGAAAGGACTGGGTTGGGGGTGGGAGGGGGGGAGAAAAAAAGTGAGAAAAGGATGTTTTCAATGACTGACTTTGAATTTCTCTTGCATGCCCTTTTCTTTTTAAGGGTTTGGTGAATTGCTCCAGCAATTTGCTAGGTATTAAAGGGAACAAATGAACAGGGCCCTCCTGTTTTGCAAGACAAAGGGACAAACGTTTTCAGATTTGCAGATTGCCTCAAAAATAGCCCTGATGAAGATGGACATTGCAACAAACGAAATATTTAACTAGAGTGACCCTCGGCTGAAGTGATGTCAAGGGGAGTAAGTAATACAATTGTCACATTGTGTGCAGCCACTCCTTTGTAAACTGCTGAGGCACAATGATTTTAAGTACACTGAAATGTCTAATAGGCACAATGCTGCTTTCCTTGAGCTAAAAATAATATGGCAAATACTGGATCTTTTAGCTGCTGCAGACTGTTTTGCCAGCAAGGGCTGGAGAGGTTCACTCTTTTGGTTTTGTCCTTTCTAGCCGGTGTTTTTGCTCTGAAGCTTTCTTGTCATGCAAGTAGTTACCAGCTTCAGCTCCAGTGACAAAGAGCAGTTACCCACTTCAGCTGATTTTCCTACTGTAAAAAAGGTTATGGAGATTTCATTTTTTGGAGTGGCACTCTCGAGACCTGGCTGAAGTGTTTGTGAGTGGAGTAGCTGCAAAAGTGCTGGGAGAAATGCAGTTCAAGAAAAAGCTTCTGAATTACCCAGCCATCCAGGAAGCAGCTTCAGATCCTGAGCTGCTCCTGCTGATGCAGGTAGAAAATATTGCACCCCTTGTTCCCTTGTTTGCAGATGACACCGAGTTGGGAGCAGAGGTTGATCTGTTAGAGGGTAGGTGATCTGTTAGAGGGTAGCAGGGCTCTGCAGAGGGCCCTCAACAGGCTGGAGAGATGGGCAGAGTCCAACGGGATGGCATTCAACAAATCCAAGTGCCAGGTGCTGCACTTTGGCCACAGCAACCCCATGCAGAGCTACAGGCTGGGGTTGGAGAGCTGCCAAACAGAAAGGAACCTGGGGGTGCTGATTGACAGCTGGCTGAACATGAGCCAGCAGTGTGCCCAGGTGGCCAAGAAGGCCAATGGCATCCTGGCCTGTATCAAGAATAGTGTGGCCAGCAGGAGCAGGGAAATCATTGTGCCCTGTGCTCAGCACTGGTTAGGCCACACCTTGAGTCTTGTGTCTGGTTCTGGGCCCCTCAGTTTAAGAAGGACATTGAGACTCTTGAACATGTCCAGAGAAGGGCAACGAGGCTGGGGAGGGGTCTGGAGCACAGCCCTGTGAGGAGAGGCTGAGGGAGCTGGGGTTGCTTAGCCTGGAGAAGAGGAGGCTCAGGGGAGACCTTCTTGCTGTCTACAACTGCCTGAAGGGAGGTTGTAGCCAGGAGGGGGTTGGTCTCTTCTCCCAGGCAAGCAGCACCAGAACAAGAGGATACAGTCTCAAGCTGTGCCAGGGGAGGTTTAGGCTGGAGGTGAGGAGAAAGTTCTTCCCAGAGAGAGTTGTTAGCCATTGGAATGTGCTGCCCAGGGAGGTGGTGGAGTCCCCATCCCTGGAGGTGTTCAAGAGGGGACTGGACGTGGCACTTGGTGCCATGGTTTAGTCATGAGGTCTGTGGTGACAGGTTGGACTTGATGATCTTTGAGGTCTCTTCAATCCTTGCTGATTCTGTGCTTCTGTCCTGGAGTGTCCTCATGGTGGGCTGCATGGCCCATGGGTTCTCATCATATAATGACAGGGGTTGGAAAGGACCTCTGGAGATCATCTATTCCATCCTCCTGCCAGAGCAGGTTGCATAGGAATGTCTCCAGGTGGGTTTGGAATCTCTCCAGAGATGGAGACTCCATCACCTCTCTGGGCAGGCTGGTCCAGGGCTCTACCACCTTCGCAGTAAAGAAGTTCCTCATCATGTTTAGATGGAACTTCCTATGTTAATGTTTGTGTCCATTTATCTCTTGTCCTATCACTAGGTACCACTGAAGAAAGACTGGACCCCATCCTCCTGACACCCACCCTCGTGAGTATTTATAAGCATTGGTAAGATCCCCCCTCAGTCTGCTCTGCTCTAGACTAAAAAGCCCCAAGTCCCATAGCCATTTGTCATAAGAGAGGTGTCCTAGTCCCCTAATCGTGCCATTTCCAGTGATGTGTCAGGAAAAAGGTCCAGCAGATGCCACAGGAGTGTCCAGCACAGTCAGAGCTTGTTGGGAGGGTCACTGAGATGATGATGGTGTTATGATCTCCCCCTGTGTTCCTTTTCTTCTTCATAGCCTGCACTATCTGTGTGCCCTTGGGATGGTGTTGCAGGAGTTGAGCATGAGCATCTCTTCTCATGGAATTCTGGGCTTTCCTTTGCTGTGTGACCTCCCAAATCCTCTGTCCTTTACTTCAGATGTCCCACTGGATTATTGTGTTGCTGCCTTTGGAAAGTTTTCTTCTTTGAATACTGGATACTGGAGAAAGTGCCATGCAGTGCTGGTGCTTCTAGCTCATTGCCAGGGGTGCAGCACAGAACTGGTTTAGATATGTATCAGGGAAGATGCCCAGTTACTAATTAATTTTATCCTTAGGTGGTCAGAGTGGAGCCCTCTTGTATTCTGTCAGCATGACTGAAACACATACTGTTCTCAATTGTTAACTATTCTAAGGCCTTTTTGGTTTTCATGAAGCCATTGCTGCCCTTCTGGATCAAATTATCATAGACTCATAGAATCAATAAGGCTGGAAAAGACCTCAAAGATCATCAAGTCCAACCTGTCACCCAAGACCTCATGACTACTAAACCATGGCTCCAAGTGCCACATCCAATCCCCTCTTGAAATTATTCTGAAGTAAGACATTTAGCACATGTTCTAAAGGGGGGAAACTGGTCCCAGAGCTTTCAAGATCCCAAAAGAAGCAGCTAGCAGCCACTCCTGTCACCCAGCCCTCTAAGTCAGGCACTGGCCAATGTTCTGGCCTTGGTTTACTGTCAACAAGTGTGAAATTGCTGCCAAACTCTTCCTTTCAGCCTCTGAAGTACACCCACAGCTTGCTGGAAAACAGTGTTACCTCACAGATGAGTTTACCATGGGCTAAGTCAGCATACTGCCCTGCTCCTCTTGGCAGCAGGAATCACAACTTTGCCCTTTGAGCTCAGAAGAAAGAAACATCACCTGCCTGAGCTTGACAAAGAGAAAAATCTTAGCAGCAACCTTCCTAGCATTTGGTAGTTTCTTTTCTCAGAGGACCCATCTCTGCTAGAGAGGTGCAGTAAGTCTACAGAGCAAGCTCTGTTGCTGCAGTAGAGTACCTTGATGTCTGTTTGGGAACTCCATCTGAAGGCCAGACAGTACCTACTGCAATTGTTAAGTAGAAGAAATTTCCCTTTAAGAGTGATGGGAATGTGTGGACCAGCAGCTATCCCTGAACCTTTGCCCTGTTGTCTCCTTCATAGTTCAACGGGACCTTTTGTGGTTGCTGTCTTCAAGTTAGCAGGAAACATGCCCTGAAAACTGTGCATCAGCTGCGAGGTTTCCTCCCTGATGAGTACTGAGCTGGCAGCTTCCAAGCTTCCAGTATCAGAAGCAAAGCTGAAGCTGAATGACCAAAGCTGGAGTCTGTCTTCTTTAGCTGTGCATTGCCACTGCCTTTGAAAGCCTCCACAGAGGAGTCTGTGGGTCTTTGGGTGACGCTGGCTACAAAGGCCAGTGCCTGGCCTTGCTGAGCTGAACATACCCAGATCCTCTGGTGTCTTAGCATGACCCTGAGTTAGCAGGGCTCTTCTGTGCCCTGCCAGCCTGAACATTGCTGTGTCCCAGCTAATTAAGTTAATCTGCAATCCTGAAGCTTGTTCTTTCCCCTCTCAGGTGCAGACTACCGTTGTCCTTGAGGTCTCTTGTTTCTGAATACCCATGTATGAGCATGGGTTGGAAAAGTGAAGAACATTCACATTCTCATCAGGCAGAGATGAGCTATGGGGATGAAAATTGTTAGACAGAAGTATAACTTGACTGAAGGGCAGTGTATGCTTCTGGATCCTGAGTTTTTCCAAAGAAACTGGAGACATAGAATCATAGGGTTGGAAGGGACTTCTGGAGATCATTGAGTCTGCTCTGCCAAAGCAGGATCACCTAGGGCAGGTGGCACAGAAACACATCCAGACAGGTCTTAAAAGCTGAAAGACTTCATGACCTCCCTGGGCAGCCTGCTCCAGTGCTCTGTCACCCTTACAGTAAAGAATTTTTCCCTCATGTCAGAACTCAGCCTGAATACTTGTCCAGATGGAAGCCTGAGCCCTGCGCTGCCCAAGCTTTTTGCAAGCTTTTCTTATGAGCACATTAAACCCTGGAGTTGCCATATTTCATATGGCAATAATTATGTCCTTTGCCTCTGTTCTGGATAACATTTAGCTTTATTATAATTGCTATTACTTGCTCCTGTTCTGCTGGGAGTGCTGCTTTGCATTTAATTATGGATCACTTGCAAATAACCTTTATGGCCCTGAGTCAGCAACCGTTTCTGGCAGGTGTGTCATTTGAAAGCGAGTGAGCGAGCCCGCTTCCCTCCGTGCTGCTCAGATCCTCAGTTATCCTTTGTGCCCAGCATCCACTGATTTCATCAACCCTGGAGCTGAAAAATGCCTGCATGCAGGCTGGGACTGGGCATGTTGTTCCAGCTCTGTGACCTACTTAGGAGGTGTTTCAGGGAGGCCCAAAATTGCCAAGCGTGTCGTAGTGTCGTACCTTAAGTCAGCATCTTACACGAGGCTGGAGCTGCACCTGGCAATCCATTAGCATTATATAGAAGTTAAGGGCTTTGAGACTTCTTAGAGCAACTGTGCTTCCCCCCACCTCTTTTTGTCAGCTTAGCACAAAGTAGGACTCCCTGTCTTCCACGTTTTCCTTGGCTCAATCCAAGTTTTAGGGAGAAGGATCTATTCCAGGCTGAATGATACAGCGTGGAGCAGGATGTGCCAGGCACATTCTGAATGCTGTATAATTTAATGGGCTAGTTGGAAATGCCTAATAAAATACTGGGTGTTTGAGTTATTAGTTGGCTGCCTGTGTAATTACTTCTGTTTAATATTTAATTGTGTTGATCTTTCTGTCTTGTCTTTGTTCCACACAGAAAATAGATCCCTCTCATTGGGGTTTTTTTTTTTCTCCTTGGGTCTATTCACAGGCACTGGGCTACTGGGTAGCAGGCTTTTGAGGCTAATCTTCCTGATTGTTCAAATGTCACCATAAAATATTTAGCATCTTGATAACTCTGAAGCTATCACAACAGCTTGGATGGCAACAATTAAAATTGTGCTAACACCCCTAAAACAGATATAACGGAGTGATGCTTGTTAAGCACTTAATGATCCCTTTCTCCAAGGAATTCCATTTCTTTATGCTGCCTGATTGCTTTGCTGCATCCTGCAGGTTTTTGTGCCCTGCCACTCTCTGTAATACATATTCAAGCCCTTCTCTGCAGCTCTCATCGTGCCAATCAAGGATGCAAATGGAGGTCTGTGGGGCTGTGTGATCAGAATTTCTTGCTTGTGTGCAAGCCTGTAAATAATGGAGTCAATAAGGATCTGATGTGTAACACTATAAAAGTAATGAGACCTTGTATCTGGCTTCTAGTAAACATCAGGATGGACCTGCTCCAACCACTACTGTAATCAGTGGGAGGCTTTTATTGACTTTAATGGGAGCTGAATTAAGCCTTGTCTGTGGTTTGAAAATTCAGCTGCAGATATTGGGGCTGATCCTTGGCTGGGTGTAACCTGGCTTTGTGCTCCTGGCAATCAGGCAGCCATTCTGACTTGCTCCCCTGAGGATGAAGGCAAGCAGCACCCTGTCCTGAAGTCCTTCTCCAGTACTGCACATGCTTCAGCAGCGCTTTCTCTTGGGCTCGGGGCAGGTGGGGTCTTGGGCTCTGGGTTTTGCTTCATTCAACTCTTCACTTAGGAGCTTAAATTGCTCCATGAGCAGTGTTAAAAAAGTGTAATTATCTTTGGGGGGTGTGTGTGGAATATATTATGTTCCACTGGAAAGGTATTCTAATAATTGTTGTTTGGGACTTTAGTAGTTTGACATTTCCATTGTTTATCAAGGAGCAGTGTCTTTTATTTGGGCTGCAAGGGAAAAATGTGCCCAATTAGCAAAAAAGAAAACCAACACCCACCCACCCCACCCCCTCCCCCCAAAAAAAGAAAAATAAACTAAGTTGATAGAAAAAGCAGATCTTAGAAATGTGGAGACCTTTTCCTGCAAAGGCTGATGCAAACAGCTATAAAGGTTTGAGGAAGGCCCCTTGCTTTGGGGTTTTATTGGGAGGAATGGGCAGAGAAGACAGTGACTCATGGTTTAGTTGATTAGGTGGTATTGGATGATGGGTTGGACATGATGATCTTGAAGGTCTCCTCCACTCTCCTCCACTCTCCTCCACTCTCCTCCACTCTCCTCCACTCTCCTCCACTCTCCTCCACTCTCCTCCACTCTCCTCCACTCTCCTCCACTCTCCTCCACTCTCCTCCACTCTCCTCCACTCTCCTCCACTCTCCTCCACTCTCCTCCACTCTCCTCCACTCTCCTCCACTCTCCTCCACTCTCCTCCACTCTCCTCCACTCTCCTCCACTCTCCTCCACTCTCCTCCACTCTCCTCCACTCTCCTCCACTCTCCTCCACTCTCCCTCCTGACCCCCAGCCTGCAGATCTTTATTAAATCCCCTAACGCTCTTCTCCTCTCCAAACTGAACACCCCCAGGGCTCTCAGCCTCTCCTCACCAGGCAGTGCTGCAGTCCCTTCAGCATCCCTGTAGCCCTCCCTTGGACTCTCTCCAGCAGATCCCTGTCCCTCCTGAACTGGGGAGCCCAGAACTGGATGCAATATTCCAGGTGAGGTCTCACCAGGGCAGAGTAGAGGGGGAGGAGAACCTCCCTGGCTCTGCTGGCCACACTCCTCTGAATGCCCCCCAGGATCCCATTAGCCTTCTTGACCACCAGGGCACATTGCTGACCCATGGAGAACTTGTCCACCAGGACTCCCGGGTCCACTGGGCTGCTCTCCTAGGAGATCACCTCCTAACCTGTAGTGGTGCAGTTTATTACTCCTTCATCATGAGCCAGCCTCAACAGTTATCTTGGCCAAGACAGGACCATGGAAGGTCCACAGAGTACAACTTCTCTGGTGTAGCCATGGTGTGGGCTTTACACAGCCTGTAACAGCAATGAGTCCTGGGTGAGTGAGGTATGTGTCTGAATGTGTCTCCTACTATTTGATCTTCTCCCTGTGTAAGTAAATGTTTCACTGAGCATTATTGCTTTGCTTCAGTGGTTCTATTTGACTCTGTGTGGATGAGAGGCTTATTGAATATCATTTTGTGGCTCACCTAGATTATGACCCACTGAAGGAACAGGAAGGGTATCACAGCTTTGAGGTACTACAAGGAGTACTAAAGACCCTGTAAAATTCTTGGAGCTGAGACTTATTCTGGCTTCTCTGCTTTGAAAGGATGCAGAAAATGCATCCTTTGGGAAGTCTTCTGGGCAGCTGAGCTCTCCAAGCACAGGCTTGAAAGCATGTTAGATAGATGTGCTGGAGCTGCTCCAAGAATGCTTTGGCCAGTGTGAGATGGCAGCTGTACCTACCCTGAAAGGCAAATGTGTACCTGCTTCTGAGTTGCCATTTGTTTATAGGCTTACCCCACAATGGTGAGAGCCAGCACAGAGCTGTTTCCTCCAGCACTGTGATGCCCATTTATGCCAGCTGAAAATCTGAGTCTCCACCTCCTGATCTATACATATATATATATACTGGTTTCTTTTTGTCCTTTCCCTCCCTCTTTTTCCAGCAAATACAGTGGAAACAAGTTGGATACAGCTCCATCTGAGAGAAACCTGCTCTGCATCTAGCATAGAATCATAGAGCTGCTGAAAAAGCCCTCTAAGATCTTCAAGTCCAACATCAATCTAACACCACCATGGCCACTAAACCATGGCTCAGAGTGCAATGTCTGCTTTTTGAACACCTCCAGGGATGGTGACTCCACCACCTCCCAGGGCAGCCTGTTCCAGTGCCTGACCACTCTTGCAGGAAAGACATTTTTCCTAATATCCAACCTAAACCTCCCCTGGTGCAACTTGAGGCCATTTCTTCTTGTCCTATCACTGTTACAAGGGAGAAGGGAAGTACTTGGCTATGTTGGCAAGCAGATGGCAGGGAACTTGTGACCTCCCAGGAGGCTGGGTGCTGGCAGTAATGTGGCTCAGCTCCCAGCAAGTGGATTTTTTTTGGTCAGCCTGGGAGTCAGCTGGGACTAGTGCATGGCCACGTGAATGTCTACACACAGAAGAACATGTCCTGATGTGGTCTGGATTCCACAGGCCTCCTGTGCTTCCAGCTAGCTTTCCCCCCACTCCCTAGTGAGGTAGAGCAATTGATGAGGTTAGGGTGCATTATACAATAGAATAAATCCAGGTTGGAAGAGACCTTCAAGATCATCGCATCCAACCTACCCAAACAACTAGATCATGGCACCAAGCACCCCATCAAGTCTCCTCCTGAACACCTCCAATGATGCTGACTCCACCACCTCCCTGGGCAGACCATTCCAATGGGCAATCACTCTCTCTGTATAGAACTTCCTCCTAACATCCAGTCTAAACCTCCCCTGGTGCAGCTTGAGACTGTGTCCTCTTGTTCTGGTGCTGCCTGCCTGGGAGAAGAGACCAACCTCTGCCTGTCTACAACCTCCCTTCAGGTAGTTGTAGAGAGCATAAGGTCACCCCTGAGTCTCCTCTTCTCCAGGCTAAGCAACCCCAGCTCCCTCAGCCTCTCCTCATAGGGCTTGTGCTCCAAACCCTTCACCAACTTTGTTGCCCTTCTCTGGACACGTTCCAGCAAGTCAACATCCATTGATGGGACCTGCTGTACTCATGGAAGTTCTGGTTCAGGGTTGTTTAGAAGTGATGATCTTCCAGAAGTTACAGAATACAGAATTAACCAGGTTGGAAAAGACCTTCAAGATCATCAATTCACCCAACACCATCTAATCAACTAAACCATGGCACTGGGTGCCTCATGCAGGCTCTTTTTAAACACCTCCAGTGATGGTAACTCCACCACCTCCCTGGGCAGGGCATCCTAATGGCCAATCTCTCTTGCTGGGAAGAATTTCTTCCTAACATCCAGCCTAAACCTCCCCTGGCACAGCTTTCAGTTCTAAAAATGCTTCAGAGCTTTAAGATTCATTGGAGAAATCCCCCTTCAAATTGGCCATTTGGAATGTTGCTGCAAATAAATTCTCTGCCTCTCCAGTTTTCAGCAGGGAAGGGTTGGTTTGCCTGGCACTGCCAGACTGGTTCTGCTTTTCAGACTGAAGCTGGGAAACAAGAGGCTCTGCTGGGCTTCACAGGAGAAGTTTATTTCTCTTTTGTGCTGTAAAATTACAGTATCACAGTCTCACAGTATCGCTAAGGTTGGAAGAGACCTCGAAGATCATCGAGTCCAACCTGTCACCACAGACCTCATGACTAGACCATGGCACCAAGTGCCACATCCAATCCCCTCTTGAACACCTCCAGGGATGGGGACTCCACCACCTCCATGGGCAGCACATTCCAATGGCAAACGACTCTCTCGGTGAAAAACTTTCTCCTCACCTCCAGCCTAAACTTCCCCTGGTGCAGCTTGAGACTGTGTCCTCTTGTTCTGGTGCTGCTTGCTAGAGAGAAGAGACCAACCCCTTCCTGGGTACAACCACCCTTCAGGTAGTTGTAGAGAGCAAGAAAGGTCTCCCCTGAGCCTCCTCTTCTGCAGGCTGAACAACCCCAGCTCCCTCAGCCTCTCCTCACAGGGCTGTGCTCAAGGCCTCTCCCCAGCCTTGTTGCCCTTCTCTGGACACGTTCAAGGGTCTCAATGTCCTTCTTAAGCTGAGGGGCCCAGAACTGGACACAGGACTCAAGGTGTGGCCTAACCAGTGCAGAGTACAGGGGCAGAATAACCTCCCTGCTCCTGCTGGCCACACTGTTCCTGATGCAGGCCAGGATGCCATTGGCCTTCTTGGCCACCTGGGCACACTGCTGGCTCATGTTCAGGCGGCTGTCAATCAGCATCCCCAGGTCCCTCTCTGTTTGGCAGCTCTCAGCCACTCCAACCCCAGCCTGTAGCTCTGCATGGGGTTGCTGTGGCCAAAGTGCAGCACCTGGCACTGGATTTGTTGAATGCCATCCTGTTGGACTCTGCCCATCTGTCCAGTCGGTCGAGGTCCCTCTGCAGGGCCCTTCTACCCTCTAACTGACCAACATCTGCTCCCAAATTCTGTCCTTGGAGGTAAGTTCCCTGCGGTGGATGATATTCCCCCCTTCCAAAATGGTGTTTGCCACGTCAGCTGGGTTTTGAAGTTTTGGGGTTTTTGTTTTGTTTGGGCTGTTTGGGGTGGGGTATTTTTTGTTTTCCATCAAATTCAAGAAGGTAAAGTGTTTTATTTTCCTGATTCCCTGTGTTCTGTGTTCATGACACTCTAACACCTGGCCTCCATCCCCTTCCTTCTATGTGTTTATTCCTGGGCCACCTGCTCTGAGTGACCCTGCTTTAGTGGGGGTGTGTGTGTGTGTGTTGGACTACATGATCTCCAGAGGTCCCTTCCAACCCCCACCATTCTGTGATTCACTCTCAAGCCATGCAGCAATGAGCACAGATGTCATGGCTCAGCCATTCTGCCAGGGGATTCTCCCTCCTGACTGATTTGGTAATCACTGGGTTTGGGTGGAAATTGTCAAAATGGTCTCTGCTTTTTCTTTTGGTTTCTTTTCTTTTTCTGGGATGACTTTGCAATTGCACCTTTTCTGTGTAAGGCTTTCAGTGCATGGCAGTATGGAATAAGGCTAAGAAATAAAGCCAAAACACAGAGGAGGACTGAAAATGACCAGAGAACAGCCATTAGAGAGAGAGAATATAGCTTGACAGGTTTGTAGAGCAGGGAAAGTGCTACTTCAACTAAGCATCCCTGCACTCTCAGCTTCTCTCTCTATGCTGGTAAGTGGAAGGATTTCTTCAATGTTGCTCTTTGCTCCTGTTCATTGGTGTTTGAGCCTATGAACTGTGTGAAACCAGTTTTGACTTCTCACATGGAAATTTCATACAGGTGGAAGCTTTGCTGTGCTAGGGAGAATGTGAACAGAATGTGTGCTGCGAGCTGATTGCAAAGTCCTGAAGCATGGGAGCCTCCAGAGCTACCTGTTGCTAGTGTGTGGAGCAGTTCTTCCACCTGTTTCCCTCTTTGTTTTCCACATTTTCTTGGCTTTTTTTTAACCAGCCAAATGCTTTGTTTGCTCCTATTTTTGTGGGGGGGGGAAGAGTTCGTTTTATTTCCCATCAGCTCCCTGTGCCTGTTGGTCCTTCCTCTCCTTGTGTCCCTCTGCTTGTTACCTCTCCCTGACCCAGTCTGTTTGCTCTCGCTCTGTCACTGTTAAAAGTTCAGGCCACAAAGCCTTTGCCCTTGTCGTCTTCATGTGCAATTAGCACAGACTATTAGACAGTGGACTTAAATCCCACTGCTGCTGAGGGCACTGGGAGCCTGGCCACGGAGTTCAGGGGGGAATTAGCATTTGAGAGCCTTTCAGTGCAGCGCAGCTTGCAAGGCATTTAGAATATTAGATGGAATCATATTGATAATTATTATTAACAAACATGCCACAATTAAGTCCTTAGGAGCCTTTAAGGAGCTTATTTACACAACCATTCCTGGTGTGCTGAGATTAAGCGTCCTGTCAAGCTGGACATGTGTACACTTGCAGGCATAAGCTGACCTCTCCAGTAGCTGTAATTAGAAACAATTTTCAGATTTCTGTGATGAGTTTGATTTCACAGCCTGCACGTACACACAGTCCCCCCCCCCGAGATGAAAACCAGACCCTCTTCTGCAGCACAGCTACATCCCCAGCTGCCTTCAGAATACTCTGCAGTGCCTGTAAGAGCTGGGAAACAACTGCAAGCTTACAAATTCATTTCTCCCTCGCCCCCCCCCTCCACTTTTCTCCAGTTATCAAATGTGCTTTGCTCATGCCAGCCTGTTGCTGTGGAGCTAGGTGCAATCTAGGAACCTTGGCAGTATGACAGGCAATTAAAATACCAAGATGTTTAGCCATGTATGAGGATTTTCACACAGTGAGACCTCCTAAGCTTAGCCTGCTCCTGACATCGTTAGTTATTGAATCAATTGCACGAGCTGAGGTTGACAGGTGTAATTATGTATTTCTATGGTGATTATGTACAGCCTGTCATAGAGCCCAAGGTGCCTGTAACTTTGCACTCATTTAGGAGCCATTTATTGAGTGAAGTATTGGAGTTGGCATGCCATGTACGAGGGGAGGAAATGTAAAGCAAAACACACGTCCCGTTCTGAGATGATAATTGAGTCGTCGGAAGGCTGACCAGGAGTTGCTTTTGGGAACCCTGAAATGTGTCTCTCCAGGTTTCCTACAAAACTCCCAGTGATTTAGGGATGCCCTTGCACCTTGGCTTGAAGGAAAGGTTGGAACTCCTGCAATGGGTTTAGGGGAACCTGGGTCAGGTCTATAGCATGTCCAGAGAAGGGCAACAAAGCTGGGGAGGGGTTTGGAACACAAGCCCTATGAGGAGAGGCTGAGGGAGCTGGGGTTGCTTAGCCTGGAGAAGAGGAGACTCAGGGGTGACCTTATTGCTCTCTACAACTACCTGAGGGGAGGTTGTAGCCAGGCAGAGGTTGGTCTCTTCTCCCAGGCAGCCAGTACCAGAACAAGAGGACACAGTCTCAAGCTGCGCCAGGGCAGGTTTAGACTGGATATTAGGAAGAAGTTCTATACAGAGAGAGTGATTGCCCATTGGAATGGGCTGCCTGTGGAGGTGGTGGAGTCACCTTCATTGGAGGTGTTCGAGAAGAGGCTTGATGGGGTGCTTGGTGCCACTGTTTAGTTGTTTAGGTGGGTTGTATTGTATGTATTGTATTGTGTTTAGGTGGGTTGGATTGGTTGATGGGTTGGACGCGATGATCTTGAAGGTCTCTTCCAACCCGGTGTATTGTATATTCTGGGGGAAGTTATGGAGCTGAATATGGGATCATTTTTATGTCTCTGGCTGCCTTGTCAAAGCAGCTTTGATGCCACAAAATAATTTCAGATAAACTTCTCCAGGTGGGGGTTGGTCTCTTCTCTCAGGCAAGCAGCACCAGAACAAGAGGACACAGTCTCAAGCTGTGCCAGGGAGGTTTAGGCTGGAGATGAGGACGAAATTCTTCCTAGAAAGAGATATTGGCCATTGGGATGTGCTGCCCAGGGAGGTGGTGGAGTCACCATCACTGGAAGCATTTTAAAAGAGCCTGGATGAGGCACTTAGTGCCATGGTTCAGTTGATTAGATGGTGTTGGATTCTAGGTTGGACTCGGTGATCTCAAAGGTCTTTTCCAACCTGGTTAATTCTGTGTTCTATTCTGTATTCTATTCTTCTGTCTATGCACTTCTGCACAATCTTCTCATTGCAATAAGCATCCTTCAAACTGTGCTTAAGATGACTCAGATCCTTTGGGAATACATTGAGGTCAGGCAGAGGTTGTTGCTGCAGTTGCTCATCCATTTTTGTAGATGAAGTTCCCCCGTGCAGTGACATCACCCCCAAATGTCTTTCCCATGTAGCTCTCTCTGGCCTTTTTGTGCCATGCTGTTGATACCAATGAAAAGCCTCAGTTGTTCAAAATGAGGGGAAGCAGAGAGAAAGACAACGTTGGTCCCACTTTATTAAGAGGTCCTTGGACATGGTTGAAGTCAAGCAACCAGTCTGATGCATTTTTCTTAACCATACCTCTCTGCAATGCAACTCTTAACCTTACCCACAAGAGTTTTGATGTCTGAGAGAGGTGTCTGAGCTCTAGTGGTTTGTTTGGGTTTCTATTCCTAAGTAAAAGAGGAGCTGTTTTCAGTGCCTGCTTTAACAAGGAGGCCCTTTGTCTTTATCAGGAAGAGTGTGGCCAGCAGGAGCAGGGAGGTCATTCTGCCCCTGTACTCAGCACTGGTTAGGCCACACCTTGAGTCCTGTGTCCAGTTCTGGGCCCCTCAGTTTAGGAAAGATGTTGAGTTGCTGGAAGGTGTCCAGAGAAAGACAACAAAGCTGGGGAGGAGTTTCCTGAATCCATAGGCATTGCTTGCCCTGCTCATTTTGTTTGCTACAGCAATGTGCCTTCCTGGAGTTATGGCACCTTAGCTGCCTCTTCCCAGATTCACTGCCCTCTTCACTACCAAAGAAGCAATGTATTTGCCTAATCTCCAAGCTTAATACCCTCCTGGATAGCCCTCAACACAGTCAGGCTCCACTTGAAGGACAAGAAACAGTGCAAAAGCTTTCACAGGCCAGCCAGGACCACACATCCAGCTATTGCTATCACAGTAGAGCCAACCCAGCAGCAGCAGCAGCGAGATGTAATTACAATACAATACAATAAATCCAGGTTGGAAGAGACCTTCAAGATCATCGTGTCCAACCTATCAACCAATCCAACCCACCTAAACAACTAGATCATGGCACCCAGTACCCCATCAAGTCTCCTCCTGAACACCTCCAATGATGGTGACTCCACCACCTCCCTGGGCAGACCATTCCAATGGGCAATCACTCTCTCTGTATAGAACTTCCTCCTAACATCCAGTCTAAACCTCCCCTGGCGCAGCCTGAGACTGTGTCCTCTTGTTCTGGTGCTGCCTGCCTGGGAAAAGAAACCAACCTCTGCCTGTCTACAATCTCCCCTCAGGTAGTTGTAGAGAGCAATCAGGTCACCCCTGAGTCTCCTCTTCTCCAGGCTAAGCAACCCCAGCTCCCTCAGCCTCTCCTCATAGGGCTTGTCTTCCAAACCCCTCACCAACCTTGTTGCCCTTAGTTAGGATGGGATAAGAGCAAGGAGGAGAATTTGCTTTTCCCATGTAGATTCACTTTCTGGTTTTGTGTAGGATTTATATCTGATTTTAAAGCAATTGC
This sequence comes from Colaptes auratus, assembly GCA_015227895.2. Classification (NCBI taxonomy): domain Eukaryota; kingdom Metazoa; phylum Chordata; class Aves; order Piciformes; family Picidae; genus Colaptes; species Colaptes auratus. The sequence goes on from CM037644.1 coordinate 4,370,009, forward strand.
TTGTGTTCTGCTCTAGTGTTGACCACGGGGCTCCAGTGGCTCCTGTTGCTGATGTTCTAACGTGATGTAGCCATAAATAGATGAGTTTCCATTTATTTATTTATCTATCTATTTATTTATTTATCTATTTATTGATTTCCTCAATTTATTTATTTTCCTTTTCAATGTGCCCTTTTAATTGGTCTGAAGGCTAAACTTCTGCATGCCGTCGCTCGTTTGCAGGCTGAGCCTGGTGGTAGCAGGCACGTTTGCTTGTTCAATATTTGCCTTGCTTTGGTGATTAGTCTTTACTCTTAATTATTTTTTTTTACCATTTCCACATGAGTGATCAGGAAATGAACTGCTTGCCTCACACGTTCAGCAAGTTAAAAGGAGCCTAACTGTGGTATTTCCTTATTGACTTTCTTACTCGCCTCGGTGCGGCATGTTTCAAGATGCCTCTTCTCTTGAGTTGCCCACCTCACAGCTTGAGTAATGCCACAGCTTTTAAAGAGGTTTCCCTTCTGGCTCGCTGAGGTGATGGGAGACAAGTAAAGCCATCCAGCATAAAAGGTACACATGAGCAAAGCATGAGCCGAAGGTGCGGGTCAAGTTACAGTCCAAACAAGACAAATATTAGAACCAGTTTGGGCGACTGGAGGGGCACCAGCCTCGTGGTGCACATCTGCAATGAGAAGTAAAACCATTCTGGGATCCTCTGTGATGTTTATACACTGATAAGGAGAAAAAAAAACCCCACAACCCCAAACAACCCACCTAAATGGCTTACTCTGCCCCTTTTTTTTCCCTGCTGATGTTTTTCTTTCATCCTTTCATTCCTTTTCACATCAGTAATGATGGTAAATCGCTCTGTGCTGCAGAAAGTGCTGGTTTCAAAGAGCAGCCATTTGAGTCTTCTAATCTTATTTATTAGCTTGATTCAATAGGTGCCCAACCTATGCTCTAAATGCCTTTAAAAAAGCCACACTAATAAACAGAGCTTGATTGCTCCTTGATTGAATTGCAGATCACCCACTGATGATATAAATATCATTAAGCTAAACGACTTTCCTGCAGAGGCTCTTCCAGTGCAGACACCAAGCTCTCTAGTGTCTTCTTGCAGACGTTAGAGAAGAAGATGAGCTGGATGGTGGCCTTCTCTGTGCTCCTGCAGGCTTGGGCTTCCTGGGCTTAACCTGGTTGACTGTCTCCACTGCAGTTATTTGACTGATATTAATTGTGAAGGTATTGTGAAGAGATTTACTCGTGCAAGTAGTAAAGGTTTGCCAGAGCTGGACCAGAAACTGATAGCTGCTGATTTGATTTGTGGTGCTGAGGGAAGAAAAACTGGGATTCAGGATTTTTCACTTAATATACCTTTCTTTATGTATTTGGATCTGAATCCTGCCTTCTTTCAAGTCACTAGAAGATCTCTCGAGGTCCCTTCCAGCCCCTAACATTCTGTGGCTCTGTGGCAGGCATTTTGACTTCAAGGGTTAGAGTCTGGGAACTGCAAAGCTGACCTGGAGTCATCCTGAGATACAAGATGGCTGATTTTGGAGCCCCTTGTTTTTGATGGGTTTGAAGTGAGGTTACTAAAGCACTGAACATAACTATGATACCCCTGGCAAGGGTAGGAAGACACCTGAGGAGTATCCTGCAGGAGCTTTGGCGAAGCCAGCCGCAGAGTGACACCGAGAGACAGAGGATGCAGGAATTCCTCTGCCTTATACTCTATTAAAAAGACTCCTGGGCCTTCTGCGTAGCCCAGGACAATATTTTCTCTGTGGATGACACAACAGCCTCAGGCTTCTCCAGAAAGTGCCATCTTTTGACCTGAGCTGGAGGTCAAAGCGAATGTAACACAGGCAGACCACATTCCACAGAGGTGATAATTGCCGGCTTTCTCGGCATGGGGTAGGCTAATAGGAAAACAACTGTGATGTTGTGTGGCTTTCTGAATCTCCCAGCTCTCGAAAGATGACATCAGTTCGAAAGGAGAAGAAATAAAGCCTCTTGCAAAGGCTGCTGCAGGCAGATTGTCTTTTGATAGCCAAACCTGGAAGATTTCCTGCCGTTGCTGTGTGTTCTTTAAGACAATGTATTAACGGCATGATGTCGCTTTAAAAGCTGTTTCTAATCAGGTTGCCTTCGTCTAATCAAGAGCTTTGAGTAAATGAAAATCAAAGGGAATCCGTATTCAACAGGCAAACAGCAGAAGGGTGAACTCTTAACATCACCCTGTTACATGCCAACTGGAAGTGGAAAGGCAGCTTAAGAGCCACATGGACTTGTCTGAGATGTGAGCAGACTGGTGCTGTTGCTGTATTCCACTGATAATACCCCTTAATCCATCTTTTTGAACTTTTCCTGGGGATGCCTCAAACCCTGTGAAATCCTGTCGGTGACACAGTGTTATCCTTGCAATTTGTGCTTTTCAGCAAAGATGACCCCCAGGTAAGCCCAAACTTTTTTAGTTGTAAGGTACGAGTTTCAGCGGTGCCTCTGGCTGGCTGCGAGCTGGAAGGGCTGCTTCCCTGCTTCTGATTTAAGGGCTGGGGACTTTGACTTCAGATGGTTTGGGTGTGATAGCAAAAGGCTAATACATCCTTACAGCTGCCTTGTCTTGCTGCTGAGCTGGGGGTTGTAATTGGACCAGTTTTCCAGTGGTTCAGATGTCAGCTGGCTGTGGGCTGAAGTTCACTGCTACGATTTAGTTCAAAGGTTTCCAGAGCTGGGCTTCTTAGACCTTATTTAGGTATTGAAGTCAGTGCACTGATATTTCCACCCCCCACCCCCTTTTTTTTTTTTCAGTGTGCTGTTCTGCTGCATTCACAGCTGATTCAAAGATCTGGGAAGAGCTATTGGAGATGTCTGACCTCTGAAACCTCAGTTCTGTGTACCCCGTATAGCAGAGCTGGAAGGATTTGTTCTGATGGTTGGGAAGAGGATTCCTCAGGGCCAAGATAACATAGAAGGCTTCTCTCGGCTTCATACTCATTGAGTGTTAGACTGGGTGATCTTGGAGGTCTTTTCCAACCTTAATGACTCTTTGATTCTGTGAAAATGAGGAACTCCGGGCACTTCTACAGCATTTCCACTGTGCTGCTTTCATTTGGCTTGGCAATATTATTGTGCATGTGCTGACCAGCCCAGCTTGTCTTGCTTATTTTCTTTCTTCCTACAGGAAATGGGAGCTTTTAACATGCTTTCATGTGGGTACAATTTACAGTAGATTTTGTGGATGGAGACTAGCATGATTCTAATCTACTGCTGTGCTCCTCCCTGTGTCTCTTCTGCAGATGTGGCATGGGAAGGTTTGGTGACGACTTCTGCTGGAGGAAAGCAAGGAACAGCAACAAACTCCAGGCAGTTTTTCAGCTGGTGTTTAGAAATGGTCCTTACAACTGCCATAATTGCCAAATATTATCTTTAAGGGGGAAACAGCTTTCCAAAAGAGAGGGGAAATAGTCTAATGTGGACCAGAAAATGGAATGTATTCCTGATTTGTAGCTGTTGTTTGAACCTTGTACTCACTACTTTTTAGTTTATCTCAAGGTGTAACCCAAGGGGCACCCAACTCTGGAGCTCCTCCTGGTGGTTACACCCTCTCCTCTTCAGGGGAGCCTGAACTTGGACCTTCTCTGACCAGTGTGTGAATGGTGAATACCTAAACTGTCAGGGGCTCATATAATTGTTGTGTGAGAACAGTGAGAGACGTTTCACAGCACTGCTTTTACCTGTGGTAACGAGAAATGCTTCCCAAATCAGAAGGCAGGGTTTAACACACAGCACAGGTTTGGTTTTCCCTTTGTGTGTTTAAAGATCTTTGCATTGTTTCAGAGACTGGCTGAAAGGATAAAGATGAATGGAAACAATCTATGTAACTGGATATCTATATACACTTGGGTCACAACAACCCCATGACTACTCCAGGCTTGGGGCAGAGTGGCTGGAAAGCTGCTCAGCAGAAAAGGAACTTGGGGTGTTGATCAACAGCCTGCTGAAGATGAGCCAGTGTGTGTGCCCAGGTGGCCAAGAAGGCCACCAGCTTCCTGGCCTGGATCAGCAAGAGTGTGGCCAGCAGGACCAGGGCAGCGGTTGTCCCCCTATACTCAGCACTGCTGAGGCCACACCTTGAGTACTGAGTTCAGTTTTGGGGCCCTTGCTTCAACAAGGACATTGAAGGGCTGGATCATGTCCAGAGAATGGCAACAAAGCTGGTGAAGGGTCTGGAGAACAGGGCTGGTGAGGAGCAGCTGAGGGAACTGGGGTTGGTTAGCGTGGAGAAGACAAGGCTGAGGGGAGATCTCATTGCTCTACTCCTCCGTGAAAGGAGGTCGGAGTGAGGTGGGGGTTGGTCTCTTCTCCCTAGTGACAAGTAGGAGAGTCAATGGCCTCAAGTGGTGCCAGGGGAGGTTTGGGTTGGATATCAGAAGAAACTTCCTCCCTGAAAGGGTTCTCAAAGGCAGGCTGCCCAGAGAGGTGGTTGGATCGCTGTCCCTGAAGGTACTTCCAAGAGGCAGAGATGTGATGCTGAGGGACATGGTTCAGCCATGGTGGTGTTCGGTTGACGGTTGGACTCGACGATCTTAGAGGTCTTTTCCAACAGTAACAACTGTCTGATTCTATGATTTACCCCACACAGGCTTGGTGACAGCAGCAGAGCAATCAGAAAGGTAAGAGCTGTCTTAGCCAGTAGCTCAGACATCATCCTCGCTGCAGTTGGAGGAGCGGGAGCTGTGGTGTGTGACTTGTGTAAAGTGTTGGGCTGCTTTGGATTTTTGTTTTCTCTGTCTTTCTTTCTATTCTTTCTTTTCTTTTTTTTTTTTTTAATTATTTTTCTGAAAAGCAAAAGAATTCCCTTTGAAATGCTGAGGTTTTCAGAAGGGCACTGAAACCCAGCACTATCTCCCTGTGATCAGGAGCCGCAGTAGCTTTGGGACCGACATGATGAAAACCAGATTCCGTCGCAGCTGATCTGCTACGAGATCTATGAATCATCTCTCTCTCCTCTCTCTCTCCCTCCACCAGTGGTTTTTCATGCCCTTTCTTAGTATTATCTTGTTTGACAAATACCCTGAGATGGTAGAAAACGAGTCCTGGATGGAATTTGTGGTGCAGCTCCTAGGAGATAAAAAGCACGCTTAGGAAGTCTCCTTTTGCACATGCGGAGAACGTGCCCGGCTCTGGGTGGAGGGGCACGTAACGTTTGCACGTGGTTTAAACATGCACATGCCACTTGATTAAAGATTTAATGGTCTGCCTTGAGTGTGGTTCAGGGATGTGTCTTGCACTGCACAGTGTGGTGGAGTCTGTAAGGAGGGTGCTGTTCCTGAGTCTGGAGTTCCCTCTGGTCTTCTTATTGCTCTGGAAGTGAGCCTGTGTTGATTGCAGCCCTACTAAGCATGCTGCTAGGGGGCAAGTCCTGCACATCCCTGCTTCTTCCTGCCCCTTTCTGGTCTCTGAGTGAAGACAGATGACACAAATTCATGGACCAAGTTTGTGCATGGCCATGCTCTAAGTGACCCAATGGGGTCCCATAGAGAAGTTCTGGTGCTGTCTGGGCTGGCTGCTTGGTTTTACTGATTCCCTTTGGGTTTAGTGGTCCCATGGACTTTGTTTACCCGTGGTATCTGTCTCTCTGGGCTGTGATGTCTTTGTATTGATTAACTGTGGCAACCTTAGAGAGGTTTCTCTTTCTGGATTTCTCCAAACTTTTAAAGCATGGCCACTATGGTCCTGCTCTGGCAGTGGGGCTGGACTTGATGATCTTTGACAGTCCCTTCCAACCCCTAATATCCTATGATCCTTTAACTTCTCATAGCATCATGTGCTCCTTAACTGACTCGCATGACTATAGTTTTGGCCCATAATAACAGTGAGTGTTCTTGAGACACATACCTTGAGGAAAAAAAACACACAGAAAATGGCAAAACATCCACACTGAATGGAATTTCCCAGTGAGCAGGAGTTGTGTATCCTCCCTGGGTCTGAGCTCTGCTCAGCCTTTAGCAGACCTAGCAGGCACTTGGCTGACAGAGGTGATGCTGGCACCAAAGGGCCAGGCTTTATTCAGAGTTTGTGCATGAGAGTTGCATGGAAATGCACGGCTTTAGGTTTGTTGGGCTTTTAAGGTCTTTATTTTCTTTTCCCCATCCATTTAAAAGGTTATGGAGCTGTCCAAACCTTGCAGTGAGTTTGTGGCATTGTGGTGATACTGCAGTGACTGGAGGTGGGTTGCATTTCCCTGTTTCTATCTTGACCTGCAAACCCTGTTTGGTACTGATTTGTAACAGTTCAGTTGTCTTCACATTTTTAATTGGCTTGCCTTTGAAAGGAACAATAAAAGCATTTACAAGTAGCAAGTTGTTATTGCTTAATCTTGGGTGTAAACAAATGCATCTTGCTATGATAAAACACAGTACCTTAGCTGCAGGCATGTTGAGACACTTGAACGTGTCCAGAGAAGGGCAATGAGGCTGGGGAGGGGTCTTGAGCACAGCCCTGTGAGGAAAGGCTGAGGGAGCTGGGGTTGTTTAGCCTGGAGAAGAGGAGGCTCAGGGGAGACCTTCTTGCTCTCTACAACTACTTGTAGGGAGGTTGTAGCCAGGTGGGGGTTGGTCTCTTCTCCCAGGCAACCAGCACCAGCAAGAGGACACAGTCTCAAGCTGTGCAAGGGGAGATATAGGCTGGAGGTGAGGAGAAAGTTCTTCCCAGAAAGAGAGACTGGCCATTGGATGTGTTGTCCAGGGAGGTGGTGGAGTCCCCATCCCTGGAGGTGTTCAAAAAAGGATTGGATATGGCACTTGGAGCCATGGTTTAGTTAGTCATGAGGTGTTGGGTGACAGGTTGGACTTGATGGTCTCTGAGGTCTTTTCCAGCCTGGTTGATTCTATGATTCTAGGGACCAGCTTTGGTCTGTGTAACATTGGTGAGTGCAAAATGTCCATCACTGTGTTCATCCACTGAGAATCTGGTTTGGGGTATGTCATCAAACTGATCTGTTGAGTTTACTCTGTTATTTTTGTGACAAAGGTGATTGAAAGAGCCTAGAAGTATTCTTGTAACTAGAAGGAGTAGTGGATACAAACTTCAAAATGTATGACTGGGTTTTTTGGCCCCCCACTCATGCCCAGTGACAGGACAAGAGAGAATGAGCACAGGCTTGAGCACAGGAAGATCCATCTAAACATGAGGAAGAAATTCTTTACTTTGAGGGTGCTGGAGCAGGCTGCCCAGAGAGCTTGTAAAATCTCCTTCTCTGAGCCTTTCAAACCCACCTGCTGGAACACCTCTCCTATGAGGACAGACTGAAGGAGTTGGGGCTGTTCAGTCTGGAGAAGAGAAGGCTCCGAGGTGACCTCATTGTGGCCTTCCAGTATCTGAAGGGGCCTACAAGAAGGCTGGGGAGGGACCTTTCAGGCTATCAGGGAGTGATAGGACTAGGGGGAATGGAATGAAGCTGGAGGTGGGGAGATTCTGGCTAGATGTGAGGAGGAAGTTCTTCACTGTGAGGGTGGTGAGGCCCTGGAATGGGTTGTCGAGGGGAGGTGGTTGAGGCCCCGTCCCTGGAGGTGTTTAAGCCCAGGCTGGATGAGGCTCTGTCCAGCCTGATCTAGTGTAGAGTGTCCCTGCCCCTGGCAGGGGGGTTGGAACTAGATGATCCTTGTGGTCCCTTCCAACCCTGACTGAAACTATGAAACTAATGATCCTATACAACCTGTTCTAGATGATTCTGCTTTAGCAGAGGGGTTGGGACTTAGATGATCTCTAGAGGTCCCAGCAATCTCTAGAGGTGTGAGTTAACCATCCTGGTTTCCAATGTTTTGCAAACAAATAGAAGTCTAAGATATCACTGGAGACAACCAGAGCTTATCCAGGCTCTTTATAGTTCCTTGAATGCAGAGGTGAAAAAGATGATCCATGCTTTTCAACTCTCTGCTTGTTTAATGTTTAGTGATTATCTGTTTCTATTTTATCCTCCACGTGCAGCTGCCCTCACATGTCTCCATTATCAGTGTTTGGAGGGAGGTTGTTTCTGTTGTAAAAAGAGTAGTAGTTTTAAATACCTTCTGAGGCAAAAGCCCCTTTTGACTTTGTGGCCTGGGTGCAATTTAAAGTGAATTATGATATTCTGAGACCTCATGGGTTTTTGGCTTGCAGTCCTTAGATGCTTTCATTCCTGCACCTGTCATCCATTAGGAGACCTCCTTCTGTGATCTTTCATCATTCAGAATACATGATGATTTTTTTTTTCCCCCCTGAAATATTTTCATTAATTGGGAGTGACTCTTGCTTTAAAATCTCTGACAGTGTTTGTAAATCCTGGAAGCTGGGCAAGCTTTAAGTCAGTGTGAGCAATTTGACGGAAATGGCTGAAAAATGTGAAGTCACCGTGAATTTAAATGACTAACATAAGGGCCCTGTTGTATCCAGGACAGACTCAGCACACACTGTTCCTCACTCCAAGAAGGACATTGAGGTGCTGGGGCCTGTCCAGAGAAGGGCAACAAAGCTGGGGAAGGGTCTGGAGAACAGGGCTGGGGAGGAGCAGCTGAGGGAACTGGGGGTGTTTAGTGTGGAGAAGAGGAAGCTGAGGGGAGACCTCATTGCTCTCTACAGCTCCCTGAAATGAGGTTGGTGTGAAGTGGGGGTTGATCTCTTCTCCCCAATATCCAGTTTAGAATGGGAGGAAATGGCCTGAAATTGTGCCAGAGGAAGTTTAGGTTGCATACACAGTCTCAGGCTGCGCCAGGGCAGGTTTAGACTTGAAGTTAGGAAGAGTTATTACTGAGAGGTGATTGCCCACTGGAATCAGCTGTCTGTGGAAGTGGTGGATCACTCATTGGAGTATTCATGAAGAGGCTTGATGGGGTGCTTGGTGCCAGGGTTTAGGTTTTTTTTTAGTTGTTTAGGTGGGTTGTATTGTACTGTATTGTACTCTTTTGTACTGTATTGTACTGTATGGTACTGTATTGTATTTTAGGTGGGTTGGATTGGTTGATGGGTTGGACGTGATGATCTTGAAGGTCTCTTCCAACCTGTTGTATTGTATATTATTATTATTAGACATATTGGAAAGGCTTTCTTTCCTGCAAGAGTGGTCAGGCATTGGAATGTGCTGCCCAGGGAGGTGGTGGAGTCCCCATCCCCGGAGGCGTTCAAGAAACCGTGTAGACATGACACTTCAGGACAAGCTTTGATGGCCATGGTTGTGTTGGCTTGCTGGTTGGACTTGATGATCTTGGAGGTCTTTCCCAACCAAAACAATTCTGTGACTCTATGAATAATCTTGCTTACGCAGACACTGTGCAGTGCTCTTCACTGCAAGGCAGCGAGCTGCTGGAGCTGGTTCTTGCCCTTCAAATGCTGCCCTTCTTTAGGCATTAATGACAAAGTGCAGTGGTTACAGTTTACAGTTTGGTTGAAAGAAAAAGGCACTAGTTAAAATTAATGTAAATCAATCCCTCAAGTTGCCAATTCCTGTGTCTACTGCTCTGCAGAGCAGCATGAAGAGATGGAAGTGGTTTGTGTCCTTTAAACTCAAGAGACATGCGAAGGCATGAGTCCCACAAATGGGTTTAGGAATTGAAATAGCTGCACACATCCTCTCCTTGTCTTTCTTCTTAGAAGCCAGCTCAGTGCTTGTTGCTTGCATGCTTCCTAATTATCATAGAATCAATAAGGTTGGAAAAGACCTTTGAGATCATCAAGTCCAACCTGTCACCCAACACCTCATGACTACTAAACCATGGCACTAAGTGCCACATCCAGTCCCCTCTTGAACATCCCCAGGGACGGGGACTCCACGCCTCCCTGGGCAGCACATTCCAATGGCTAACAACTCTCTGTGTGAAGAACTTTCTCCTCACCTCCAGCCTAAACTTCCCCTGCAGCTTGAGACTGTGTCCTCTTGTTATCTCTCCTGAATTTCCGTGTTCACATCACAAGAGAGGCCCAGGAGTAGCTGGTTGGGAACTGAGAAATTACAAGGAAACCACGAGCAGCGGTATCTCACACAGTGTGAACTCACTTCTTGTTTAAAAAAAGACCCCAAACCCATGGAGTGGCCAGCCATAACATCTGCCAGCTCTGGATAACCAGATCCTGACTCAAGCATTGACTTGCATCCTTAAATCTTACATGGCCTTAGGCCAGAGGGTAAATCTCCAGTGGGATGTGTCGCTTGGCGGGTATGACCTCTTTCAAGTACCACAGGACTCCGGTGTAGCTGAGAATGCCACCCCCTTCCCTGGTGGATTTCCCTTGGAGGCTTTTACTGTTAGCTATAAGGCATCATATGGTGGTGGTGGTGGGGGGGAAATGATCGTATTTAAGCTTGGGAAGGTTCAGGCCAATCTAAAATGGGGTTGTAAAAGGGCTCATGTAGCTGCTAACAGTTATTCTCAACAGTTATTCTATCCCCCTAGACACAAATGTAGCAGATTTCTTGGAAGGTGGTGGGGTTTTTTTTGTGACCCAATAACTGTATTATGGTCTCACTTGTGTGAGAGTATTTATGGACTCCGTAATGCTGCTGTCATCTGGCTGCTGCACACACAAAGCGATTCTGCATGCTCCGAAATCCTGCCTTGACTTTTCTTTTCGGGTCAGGAGCTGGTTTTCAATTCAGTATTCCTTCAGCCCCCGTGTGCATGGAGCTCTCTGTGAGAAGTCAGCAACAGTTTTGTCATCTGGACAGGAGCAGGCAGTGTGAGCTTGCAGCACGGAAGGCCAGTGGCAGCCTGGGCTGCAGCGAAAGCAGCGCTGCCAGCAGGTCCAGGGAGGTGATTCTGCCACTTTGCCCTGCTCTGGGGAGACCTCACCTGGAGTACTGTGTGCAGGGCTGGAGCCCTCAGTATAGGAAGGACATGGACCTGATGGAGAGGGTCCAGAGGAAGGCCATGAGAATGATCAGGGGGGTGGAGCAGCATTGCTATGAGGACAGGCTGAGGGAGCTGGGGTGTTCAGCCTGGAGAAGAGAAGGCTCTGGGGAGACCTAATAGCATCCTGCCAGTACCTGAAGAGGCTACAAGAAGGATGGAGAGAGGCTGTTTACAAAGGCCTGCAGGGGCAGGACAAGGGTGAATGGCTTCAAACTAGAGAAGAGCAGATTTGGATTGGATATCAGGAACATGTTCTTTGCTGTGAGGCTGCTTGAACACTGGAGCAGGTTGCCCAGGGAGGTGGTTGGGGTCCCATCCCTGGAGATATTCAAGGTGATGTTCAACAGGGCTCTGGGCAACCTGATCTAGTTGGGGATGTCCCTGCTGACTGTGGGGAAGATGGAATAGATGACCTTTGGAGGTCCCTTCTGGCCTGGATCATTCTATGGTTTCTGGCTTTAATTATGTGACTGGTTGATTTTTTCATTTATTTATTTATTTCAATGGGAAGAGTCATTAATTGGCTTAGTAATGAAGCCAAAACCTGCAAGACCTTTTCAATTGATTGAACCAATGGTAAAAGTTTCACAAATAGCTAACCTGCTCCTGGCTCAGATGATAGAAAGAAGCTGAAGACTGAAACCACAGGGGAAGAATATTTTTATTGGAAAAAAGAGCTGATGCTACATGGGGAAGTCAACCTCATGAACCAGCATAGGCTGTGGACTGACCTGTTTGAGGGCAGTGCAGAGGAGAGGGACCTGGGAGTCCTGGTGGATAGAGGGATGAACATGAGCCAGCACTATGCCCTTGTGGCCAAGAAGGCCAATGGTATCTTGGGGTGTATTAGGAAGGGGTGTGGTGAGTAGGCTCAGAGAGGTTCTCCCCCTGCTCTACTCAGCCCTGGTGAGGCCACGTGTGGAATATTGTGTCCAGTCCTGGGCCCCTCAGTTCAAGAAGGACCTCAGGGATCTGCTTGAAAGAGTCCAGTGCAAAGCCACAAAGATGCTGAAGGCAGTTGAATGTCTTCCTTCTGAGAGGAAGCCTGGGCTCTTTAGCTTGGAGAAGAGGAGCCTGAGGGGTGACCTCATTAATGTTGATAAAGATGTGCAGGGCAGTGTCAGGAGGACAGAGCCAGGCTCTGCTCAAGGATGTCCAGTGACAGGACAGGGGGCACTGGGGGCAAGCTGGAGCAGAGGAAGTTCCATGGGAGCATAAGGAAAAACTTTTTCACTGTGAGGGTGACAGAGCCCTGGAATAAGCTGCCCAGAGAGGTTGTGGAGTCTCCTTCTCTAGACATTCAAAACCCACCTGGACACATTCCTGCGTGACCTACCCTAGGTGATCCTGGTCTGGCAGGTGGGGGGGGTTGGACTGGATGATCCAACCTAACATTCTGTGATTCTGTGGAAAAGATGCATTGGGAAAAATTGCTGAAGGGGGGATTTGTTGAAGGTGTAGTGAACTAGGATATGAAGTTGGTAAAGTGAAAAGACTAAAAACTGAAGAGATCCCAAAGGCATTTGCTGCTCTGTAGCTGATGGCCTCAAACTCCAGCTCTTGGGAACAGCCCTTCAGTAAAACACATGGTGCTTGCTACCAGCCAAGGAGGGAATCCATTTTGTGGGCTGAGAGTGATGACTCCATGACAGGAAAAGACTTACAAGCTCAAGTGCTAAGCAGTGATAAATGTGTGTTTCTAACAGATGTATGTATTTGATACATGCCTCATTAGGGTGCTGGCTTGGACAGCCCCTTGGCAGCACAGGTGATTTTACATGCCACAACTGAGATCTTATTCAGGGGAAGGTATCATCCCAGACAGAAATCCAAACCAAATCAGAGTCCTGGAGGGTCCCCAGGACATTTCTGTCCTTTGCTTGCTCAGCAAAGCCTGGGTGTCCTCTGAACAGAGCCTGGATCGCTTGAGGGTGCTGCTTGTTTACAAGGTAGTAACTTTGTTCTTGGCTAAATAAACACTTCAGGGTTTCACTTTATGTAGCCTGTGCTCCAGTTGTTAACAAGAGGCACCCTCAGGCTATATAGTAGCTTTATATTGAGATTTCCCATGATCAGATCTTTTATTGTTTACAGAGTTACACAGAGAAGTGAGGTGGCCTCCTTGGTTGGGAGCATGGACCTGAGCACAGAGCTCCCTGTGCTGCCACAGACTCCTCAAACCAACCGTACCCAAATAGCTGGAGGTATATGGGTGCCTGGAGACATTCAAAACCCACTGGATGTGTTCCTATGTGACCTCAGGAGCACTGTGTCCAGTTCTGGAGCCCCTGTTACAGGAAGGATCTGGAGGTGCTGGAAGGTGTCCAGAGAAGGGCCATGAGGATGAGCAGAGGGCTGAAGCTGCTCTGCTATGAGGACAGACTGAAGGAGTTGGGGCTGTTCAGTCTGGAGAAGAGAAGGCTCTGAGGTGACCTCATTGTGGCCTTCCAGTATCTGAAGGGGGCTACAAAAAAAAAAGCTGGGGAGTGACTTTTGAGGGTGTCAGGGAGTGATAGGACTGGGGGGGAATGGAACAAAACTAGCAATGGATAGATTCAGATTGGATGGTAGGAAGAAGTTCTTCCCCATGAGGGTGGTGAGAGCCTGGCACAGATTGCCCAGGGAGGTGGTGGCAGCCTCCTGCCTGGAGGTTTTCGCAGCCAGGCTGGATGTGGCTGTGAGCAACCTGCTGTAGTGTGAGGAGTCCCTGCCCATGGCAGGGGGGTTGGAACTGGCTGATCCTTGAGGTCCCTTCCAACCCTGGCAATTCTATGTTTCTATGACTAGATGATCTCCAGAGGTCCCTTCCAACCCTTGCCATTCTGTGGGCAGCTGATTCCATGAGGAGCTAAATGCAGTCATGCTTTTTTGTAGCCTTTCTGCACCACAGCTCCAGATGATGAAAGGGACTGTGAAGAAGGGAACAACCTATTGCTGTGAGTCAGGGCTGCAAGATAAATATGCTAAAATATTAGGGGATGTGTCAGCATCAGTTGGCATACCTGAGGTACCTGGATGGCTAGTCTTATTCTACTGTGGGATGTAACCTGGATGGCTAGTCTTGTTCTACTGTGGGATGTAACAAATGTGTTGGAAGGCAGTATAATTGCAAATGCAGCTTGAAGTCGTTTAAGAGGTGCCAGAGGCAAGAGCTGATATGGTTAATTCTGGCTGCATCCCTTCTCTGGTTCTTGCCCAGGGCAGCACCTGATGCAAGCTTTGTATGACCCAGAGTGCAGACCATACTTATGGTTACTGAGCTCTAGGAAGCTGGGTGAGGTCAGGGAACCAAGATTTAAGTCTGTTTTTGGAATGTGGCAATTTGCATTCATTTTCAGACCAGCTTTGGTGTTCTTATAGGAGCTGCTTGGCCTCCAGAGGCCGTAAAAAGAGAGAAGGGCAGGAGGACTGGAATGGGATGTGGACACAGAAGAACCCAACAGCTGTGCAGGGTTGGAGTAGCAGTTTTCAAAGGCTGATTCTGCAGTCAGGGGAAATGGAGGAGCCAAATCTCTAACCTTTATGTCATTGGGATGAACTGTAATGAGTCAAGTCCCTTTCATAGCAGGGCAAACTGACAGCTCTGTCTTTGGCATCTGGCCACTTGTGGATATGAAAGCTTTTAAGACAGCAGCTGACAAATCACCCTGGTAGTACGGTGGGGTAGGAGGAGAGACTTGCTGGGCTTGAAGCTCAAGTGACTCATATGTGAAACACTATCTGCATAGCTGAAATCTCTCCTCCTCAGGGCTGTGACATGGTCACATTGAGCTTGGTACTGTGCAAGAAAAACATCTGCTTTTCAGTCTGATGGCACTTCTTTGCTATGCCTTTGGGATAGATCTTAGCAAGAACTGTACCTGTTTGGGTTTTTTTCCCCTTCTTTTCCCCCCCCCACTGATTCACTTGTTACTGTTTTCTTCTTTCATGACCTGTGTGCTTAACAGACTTAAGGCATGAAGGTGAGACACAGTCCCCTTTTTTGCCTGGAGTCTGTGGCTCAGGTGGTAGGGCATGAGACTGTGAGTGCTGAGGTCATGGGTTCGAATCTTGCAGTGGGCAACAGAGCTTTTTAGGTTGGACTCGATGATCTTTGAGGTCTCTTCCAACCTTAGCAATACTGTGACCTCACATTTCCAGCAGGATGCTAACCAAGCACTCCTCATTCTGAGGCATGTCGGGGGCTACACAAGACCACAGAATCACTGTGGTTGGAAAAGACCTTCGAGATCCTCAAATCCAACCATTATCTAACTCAGAAGGTAGGCACTGAGTCTCAGGACACAAAGGAAATGGCAAGTCCTTTGCCTGCAGAAAATAATCAGCCTGCTTCAGAGGAGCACATTTACCACCCTAACTGTCGTCCTCTGAGTCCAACCAGAATACATTTCTCTTCTCCTCACCTCCTTTCTTCCACACTAATATTTTTTTTTTAAACAAAGAGAAGGTTTAGATTGGAGATTAGGAGCATTTTTTTACTGCAAGAGTGGTCAGGCACTGGAATAGGCTGCCCAGGGAGGTGGTGGAGTCACCATCCCTGGAGGTGTGGAAAAAAAGACCCCATGCAGACAGCGACGCTTTGGGGCACGGTCGTGTGGGGTTGACAGTTGAACTTGGTGTTCTTAGAGGGTTTTTTCCCCCCACCTTTATGATTCAATGAAAACAAACAACAACAAAAAGAAAAGGGGGGTGGGGGGGAAGGGAAGGCCCATATAGTTGTTAATAGTTTAAACCAGCCTTTTAGCCAAGGTTTTAAAGAGCTGCAAGCAGACTTTACTGGCAGGCTCTCAGATCTCTCATGGCAATCGAAAGCAGCTGATGCGTGTTTGGAAATGTATTTGCACTCTGCCAGAACTTATGACTCAATTAATAAAACAAATGTGCCCAGGAACTGCAGCCTAACCCTTCTGACCTAAATAAAGTCCTAACTCTGTAGTGAGTCTGTTTCAAGATGTCAAACCTCCGCGCAGCTAATGTACGTGCAGCATCATTCCTTGCCTTGCCATGCTGCTAAGAGACCCTTTGCTAAACTCATGACCCTTGCATGCACACACCCTTTCCAGATGACTGGCAATTGGGAAAGCCTCATCAGGCAAAAGGTTACTGGAGATAACTTCTGTCTGACTAATTGCCACTTAGGATCGGGCAAGCTGCTCCTGCTTGCACAGTGCAAACTCCGGTGACATGGAAAGGTTTGCCAGCCCTGTGTGCAAGACCAGCTTCCTTCTCATTCAGCTGCCATGCAGAAGAGAGTGCAGCCTCCCATCCCAGCCTGCCCAGAGAGGTTGTAGAGTCTCCTTCTCTGGAAACTTTCAACCCCCACCTGGATGTGTTCCTGTGCAGACTAACCTAGGTGATCCTTCTTTGGCAGGGGGGTTGGACTCGACGGTCTCTTGAGGTCCCTCCCAACCTCTAATGTAGTGTGATACTGTGATCCCATGTCCTGTGCAGGCTGGCACAGTGGCAGGAGACATCTGGCACTCTTGTAAGATTGGTATGTGTGATCCCCAGCTTTGGAGGCTCTTCTGGAGCAAGGTGACCCCAGTACTGTAAGGCACTGTGGGGATTCTCCCTGCCAGCTGTGTGATGTTGCTGAGTTTGAAGCCCAGTCTGCAAGCTATTGCTCTTTCACTGGTGGAGGGATGGGCATCTAACCATGGAGCTAGATTGATCCTGGCTTGTGTTCTATGCAGGGACAGCTGCTGGTCTTGTGTCTGCACTGAGATGTGCATTGCAGACGTTCAAGAAGTGTTTCCTGGCATTTTAAATAGCTACAGAAATGCTACTGGTTGGAAAGACACCCCTAAAGTTTTGAGTCATTAGTGCTTTTTCCCCCTTTTCTTTTCTAAAAGAGCATGAAAGGCCTCCTGTGAGGATCCTGGCAGCCTCCTTTGCTCTTTAAAACCTCATTCTAGCTATGAGTGTTCAGCAGGTAAAAGGTGAGGAGCAGCACTGATGTCCTTCTCTGCTGCATCACTGTGGCCTCATTGTGGCCTTCCAGTATCTGAAGGGGGCCTACAAGAAGGCTGGGGAGGGACTTCTCAGGCTATCAAGTAGTGATAGGACTGGGGGCAATGGAATGAAGCTGGAGGTGGGGAGATTCAGGCTGGATGTGAGGAGGAAGTTCTTCACCATGAGAGTGGTGAAGCCCTGGAATGGGTTGTCCAGGGAGGTGGTTGAGGCTCCGTCCCTGGAAGTGTTTAAGCCCAGGCTGGATAAGGCTCTGGCCAGCCTGATCTAGTGTGGGGTGTCCCTGCCCCTGGCAGGGGGTTGGAACTAGATGATCCTTGTGGTCCCTTCCAACCCTGACTGAAACTATGAAACTATAAACTATGAAACTTGAGTCCTGAAGTCAGGTCAGTGCAACCTGCTGAGGAAGGGAGGTTGGTGGAGCTGTTTCTTGAGATCCAGCCAAGCCTTCAGCAGAAAAGGGTGCAGGAGCTTGAGCTTCTCAGCTGCAGCTGAGCCTTTCTTGCTGTCCCCATGGAGCAGAACAGTGACTGCAGTTTCCCTAGAGATACTGCTGCCAGCTCTCAAGGCAACAGAGGGCATCTGAAGGGGAACACTGATGTGCCTGCTCCACAGCCTCTTCAGATGGAGGGTTTGGATGAACTTCTAGAAGACAACTTAATAACTGAGTAGTCAACATCAACACAGACTATTACACTCTGAATTGTAGAGTATCTAGTCTCTCAAGGACTTTAATAAATGGAAAGGCATTGCTTCCCAGGAGAGCTGAGCAGGCTGGAACAGAAAATTAAGTGTAACACCACTGCTGGCTCTGCTTTCCTTTGTCTCCTTCTGCTCCTGGTAAGTGCTCTCCTTACACATTTTCCATCTGAACTTTTATGCAAATATGTGCAATGCTTCAGCTTGCCAGGGATCCTCACACTCCTGACAATGGCAGCATGGTCAGGTAATTCACTGGTCTTTAGTATATAGGTTCCTTGCTGACCTATTCCTATTCTGCTGGCTAAAACTACTTTTGCAAACATGAATTGGCTTTTGTAGTCAGATTATAAGAACATTTTAATGCTCTGTCAGAGGGGAAGGAAGTGATTTAAGGACTGAAAGAGGAACCTAAATGAGTTGCAATCCTGTGACTGAGTTGTTTCACTGTTGGTTTAAAATCTCATTCTTACCTTTCTGCATGGATTGAGTTGAGAGTACAGCCCCCATAGGTTTATGTTGGCGTGGGGAAATTGGCAAGGTTTGGCTCAGACTTAATCATCCAGCCTGGCTAAAACCACCTCTTGCAACAAACTTCCCTCTTTTTGCTGAGGAAGGAGAGGTTGGGCAGTTCCTGTGGGCCCATTGCATTCTTCTGGATGATGACATTGTTTTGAATCATAGAATCAATAAGGTTGGAAAAGACCTCAAAGATCATCAAGTACAACCTGGCACCCACACCTCATGACTACTAGACCATGGCAGGTGACTTGCCTCGAGTCTAAACTTCCCCTGGCACAGCTTGAGACTGTGTCCTCTTGTTCTGGTGCTGCTTGCCTGGGAGAAGAGACCAACCCCCACCTCCCTTCAGGTAGTTGTAGAGAACAATGAGGTCTCCCCTGAGCCTCCTCTTCTGCAGGCTAAGCAACCCAGCTCCCTCAGCATCTCCTCACAGGGCCCTTCTCTGGACACATTCAAGTGTCTCAATGTCCTTCTTAAATTGAGGAACCCAGAACTGGACACAGTACTCAAGGTGTGGCCTAACCAGTGCTGAGTGCAGGGCAGAATGACTTCCCTGCTGCTGGCCACACTAAGAGGTTGCATTTGGACCCCAGAGAATGACCCATCAGGCAGAAGAAGCTTTTCTTCCTTGATTATTGCTCATTCCCCATGACCTATTCTGGCCAAACTGCAAGGAGTGAACTCAAGAATTGCTCAGCATGTGGCTGGGTGAGGACCAAGCAAGGCTGGCATTTACTGGCTGAGGGCAGCAAATATTCCCAGGGCAGCTTCTGGAAGGTACTTCTCTAGGATTTCAGAAAGGTAATGAAGGACAGAGCTACTCTTTCATCCTCCTTACCTAAGCATCCAAAGGTGTAACTCATGCTGGGAGAGAATTAGAGGCATCCAACCTGTCAAGCAGGGAATGCAAGGACCCCACAGGACCTGTGGAGCCCTTTCTTTGGCTGTGAAGGATTTTCTCAGGTCCTAAACTGTAAAACCTGTATAAGCAGCAGTGATGGGCTCAGCACTCCATAAGGCCAAGGTAGCCAGCTCAGAGTCCATGAAGAGTGTGTTGTTTTCTGAACAAAGTGGAGCAAAATGGGGAATTGGGAAGATTCTGAATCATCATTTGCTCTCTACAACTACCTGAAGGGAGGTTGTAGCCAGGCAGAGGTTGGTCTCTTTTCCCAGGCAGTCAGCACCAGAACAAGAAGACACAGTCTCAGGCTGCACCAGGGCAGGTTTAGACTGGATGTTAGGAAGAAGTTCTATACAGAGAGAGTGATTGCCCACTGGAATCAGCTACCCGTGGAGGTGGTGGAGTCACCTTCATTGGAGGTGTTCAGGAGGAGGCTTGATGGGGTGCTTGGTGCCATGGTTTAGTTGTTTAGGTGGGTTGGATTGTATTGTATTGTATTGAGGTGGGTTGGATTGGTTGATAGGTTGGATGCGATGA
Source organism: Colaptes auratus (assembly GCA_015227895.2). Classification (NCBI taxonomy): domain Eukaryota; kingdom Metazoa; phylum Chordata; class Aves; order Piciformes; family Picidae; genus Colaptes; species Colaptes auratus. Next base: position 4,389,506 of record CM037644.1, read on the forward strand.
TCTTGAAGGTCTCTTCCAACCTGGTGTATTGGATTGTATTGTATCAACATTTTATTTTGATTCTCTTAGTTTTGCTGCAAGAGCAGTCTTCTTATTATGAAGAAGTTCTTCCCCATGAGGGTGGTGAGACACTGGAGCAGGTTGCCCAAGGAGCTGGTGGAAGCCTCGTCCCTGGATGTTTTTAAGGCCAGGCTGGATGTGGCTGTGAGCAAGCTGCTGTAGTGTGAGGTGTCCCTGCCCAAGGCAGGGGGGTTTCAACTAGATGATCCTTGAGGTCCCTTCCAACCCTAACAATTCTATGATTCTGTGATTTGGATTCTATGATTCTATGATTTGGATTCTATGATTTGGAATTTGTTTCCTGGGACTTATGGTTATGTAAAAGCTGAGACTGTAATTCAGAGCAGACAGGACCTGATATGGTGTACAAACTCCACTCCTTCCCTCTTCTCCTCCTTGGTGTGTTTTGAGTGACAGAACCAAATTCAGATGCATTTTGACAAGACTGGAGTGCTTCCAAAGCCCTCAGATTCCTCTGTGTGTGCATTGGAACACTGACACTTTGTATAAGGTGACACTGTTATTACTTTTTATATTTAAAAGGAAACAAACAAACAAAAAGAAGTTGTGGTGGAGTTAATCAAGTGAATTTCCATGCAAACTCTGCAAGGAAGTGTTCCTGCTTGTCTCCATGGGGACCTCCCTGAGGGTAAGGGACTTTTGGATGCCACCTCCCCTCAAGAGGCAGCCTCCATGAGCAGATAGGCAGAGGTGCCATGAGCAATGCTGCCCTCTCGTGCTGGCAGTAAAGGGAGCCCAGCACCATGCCAGGCCCGCAGCCACAGCCTGCTCCTGGCACTGCTTGCTGGAGAGAATGGTGTCCAGGCCGATAAAGCCCTGCCTGGGGGGGTTTCCCACCTCCGTGTCTGTTAGTTTTTGCTTTGACTGCAGGATTCTTTGAAGTAGAGGCAGAAGTGGCCAGGGCAGGATGCTGATGCTCCTTGCAAGTTGTTACAGAGTTCATTTAATTCTGTTGGAACAAACTCTATGCTCACCAAGTTCAACCACCAGCTCAACACCCCCATGTCCACCAAACCATGTCCCAAAGGGCCATGCCCACACATTTGTTTTTGACCCCCCCCCCCCAGACAGTGACTCCAGCACCTCCCTGGGCAGCCTGTTCCAGTGCCTGACCACTCTTGCAGCAAAGACATTTTGCCTAATCTCCAAACTAACCCCCCCTGCTGCAACTTGAGGGCATTTTCTCTTGTCCTGTTTGTTGCTTGGGAAAAAAACTGACCCCCACCTGGCTCCAACCTCCTTCCAGGTTATTCTAGAGAGCAATGAGGTGTTCCCTCAGCCTCCTCTTCTCCAGGCTGAACCCCAATTCCCTCAGCTGCTCCTCGCCAGACCTGTTTTTTTAGACCTTCCCCAGCTTCCTTGCCCTTCTCCAGCACCTCAATGTCCTTCTTGGACTGAAGGGCTCAAAACTGAACCCAGAACTCAAGGTGTGACCTCCCCAGTGCTGAGTACAGGGGAACAATCACTGCCCTGGTCCTGCTGGCCCCACTATTGCTGCTCCAGGCCAGGATGCTGGTGGCCTTCTTGGCTTGGGGGAAACCTTAGCTCTAAACTGGGAACAATAACCATTAGCTTTTCCTTTGTAGCTCCTTAGCTGCTTTGGGTGTACGTGTTTGGATCTCATAAACAGATGTACAGTACCAAGCAGAGCACATGGCAGCTCTGACTGGGGACTCCTAACAGTCTGCTAATTAAAATATAAACATTTACAGTGCATTGGGTTGATTATGTTATCTTAAGAAGTTGAAACCCTGATGTTTCAAGGGAAAGGCTGAAGCATAAAGAGCAAGAGCTGCTTTTCAGTTGCAGGAAGCCCAGGCAGTCCTGCCAGTTTTAAACCTTCCATAGGTGTCCGCCTGGAAACTCCCTGCTTGATTTTTTCAGGAGCTGTGGTTTCCAGTGCTCCTGAGCTCTTCTGAAGAGAAGGGCCTGGAGTAATTTCTGCATGCCATTGGGGCTGATCACTATAAAAAGAAAATGGCTTTTTTTGCAAGCTAAACAAGCTGCTTTAAGAATCCCCTCAACTAGAGAGGTAGGGGGAGGTGGGGGGGGAAGAGAAAAGTGAGGCTTGATCCATAAGCTGACAGCAGTGAGGAAATTCAGACATGAGCAGGGAAGTGTTCCATATGTTCTCCAATACCTAGGCACAACTGGGTGCCTCTTTAATGATGAGCTGAATGCTCCCTGTTGTTCCTAGGTACTGCAGAACATATGGCCTGCTTTCCCCCTGCACTCCGAGTTGCCTTGCTTTTGTCAGGAGGTGTCTCAGCTCTCTTGTATTTTAATGTGGTGTTTGTGCCTCTGAGCACAGCCCAAGCCCGCTCTTAGGCAAACAGGGGGCTGGCTACAGCTGCTGATTATCTCATGTTCTTCTTGAGGCTGCATTTCAGTACCTGATCTCTATCTAGATAGGCACACCTTGTAATTTTTGACTAAGGGCCCTGGGAGAGTTTCGGCATCATTTTAGCCGTGCTCCAAACTTAGCACGGATGATAAATGACCGTTTAGTTGCCAATATAGCACAATATTTCAATTTCCTGCCTTCACAGAGGTATTCCAAAGGTTGAGTGGAGTTCATACTCACAGTATGTGTTGTCTAGAACTCTGTGATCTCTTGCTGGCAAGCTTGAAGCAAAACCTTTTCAATTAACTAAACGCATTCCTCGTGGAACTCAGCCAACCGACTGCCGGACAAACAGGGTTTCGGTGATGTTTTGCAATAAGCTCTCCCTGCTCCTGACTCTGGGTAAGTGTAGCCAGAGTGAATGCAAGAGCTGATGTGCAATCTGTGTGATGGATAAAACAAGCAGTTTAACATTGTGCTAATTTTTGCCCTGTGACAGTGATGCAGCTCCAGCGTGGATGCCGTTGGTCCTGCTGGAGTCCTGGTTTACATGGTGTAATCTGGGGATGGAGGGTGGTGAAGGACCTTGAATACAAGCAGCTGAGGGAACTGGGGTTGTATAGTCTTCAGAAGAGGAGGCTGAGGGGAGACCTCATTGCCCTCTGCAACTCCCTGAAAGGAGGCTGGAGCCAGGTGGGGGTTGGTCTCACATGCAGTGACAGGATGAGTAAATGGCCTCGAGTTGTGCCAGGGGAGATTTAGGTTGGATGGTAGGAACAATTTCTTCACAGAAAGGGTTGGCAGGCATGGAACAGACTGCCCAGGGAAGTGATGGAGTCCCCATCCCTGGAGGTGTTCAAGAGGGGATTGGATGTGGCACTTGGTGCCATGGTTTAGTCATGAGGTCTGTGGTGATGGGTTGGACTTGGTGATCTTTGAGGTCTCTTCCAACCTTGGTGATTCTGTGACAGTAGGAAAAATTTCTTCACAGAAAGGGTTGTCAGGCATTGGAACAGACTGCCCAGGGAAGTGACGGAGTCACCATCCCTGGAGGTGGTTAGAAAACATGTGGATGTGGTGATTAGGGACATGGCTTCAGTGGTGGGGGCTGTCAGGAGTGTTGGGATGGTGAGCTCCAGGCAGGCAGTTGGATGTGATGGATCTTGGAGGTCTCTTTCAAACCTCTGTGATTCTGGGAATAAAATGTAGCCTATGATCAGCAGAGCAGAGCTTGTGCCAACCAAAGCACAAGATGCTGAGGTATTAACTTTGACCAGACTGCATCAGGGTCTGAAGTTTAATCCTGATCCTCTTTGATAATGCCCTTATCAGGGACTTGTTTCAGTAGCTGAGCACTTGGTTGCTGATCTATAGGCAATCAAGAGGACAGAGGAATACCTGTTCTCTTCTGAAAAGGTGGGAAAAGACCCTCTCAGAGCTTTTAAAATAAAAGCATCTCCTCTGCCATTGGAATTCCCCAAGAACAGTCTTGAAGGAGTATTCTGCTTGGGTCCCCCTGTGTGCTTGCCCTGTGCTGTACTTGTGTAGAGCACATCTGTTGCTGACCACTGTTGGAGGCAAGCAGCTGGCTGGAGTGACCTTCTATCTGTGCTAGTGCAGCTGGTTTTGTGCTCAGCATCTCCCATCCCACCTGATTAGCTGTGCCTTTAGCAGGTAGCTCAAGCAGAAGGTAGCATCCAATTGCAAAACACTGGAGAGGGCTGTGAGGGCTGAAGCACCTCTCCTATGAGGACAGACTGAAGGAGTTGGGGCTGTTCAGTCTGGAGAAGAGAAGGCTCCAAGGTGACCTCATTGTGGCCTTCCAGTATCTGAAGGGGGCCTACAAGAAGGCTGGGGAGGGACTTCTCAGGCTATCAGGGAGCGATAGGACTAGGGGGAATGGAATGAAGCTGGAGGTGGGGAGATTCAGGCTGGAGGTGAGGAGGAAGTTCTTCCCCATGAGAGTGGTGAAGCCCTGGAATGGGTTATCCAGGGAGGTGGTTGAGGCCCCATCCCTGGAGGTGTTTAAGCCCAGGCTGGATGAGGCTCTGGCCAGCCTGATCTAGTGTGGGGTGTCCCTGCCCATGGCAGGGGGGTTGGAACTAGATGATCCTTGTGGTCCTTTCCAACCCTGACTGATACTATGATGTTAGGAGCTGGAAGGGATCTCTGGAGATCATCTAGTACCAACCCTCTGCCAAAGTAGGATCACCTAGGGCAGGTGACACAAGGACGCATCCAGGTGGGTCATGGAAGTTTACAGAGAAGGAAACTCCACAACCTTTCTGGGCAGCCTGCTCCAGTGTCCTTTCACCCAAAGAAGTTTCTCATGGTGAGGTGGACCTTCCTGTGTTCCAGTTTGTACTGATTGCCCTTTGTCCTATCACAGGACACCACTGGAAAGAGTCAGGCCCCTTCTTTTTGAGAAGATTTTTGCAGCTCTCCATATATGCTTGGTTCCCTCCCTGTCTTACCTTGATGCCTGTGGATTCTTCTGGTTTATTTCACCCAACCACAATGATTAGGTGTTCAAGAGGGGGTGGATGTGGCACTTGGTGCCATGGTTTAGTCATGAGGTCTGTGGTGACAGGTTGGACTCGATGATCTTTGAGGTCTCTTCCAACTTTGGTGATACTGTGATTCTCCTGCATCTTTGGCCTGAGGATGTTATCACTCACAGCAAGAGTGATTGCCCATTGGAATGGGCTGCCCAGGGAGCTGGTGGGGTCAGTGTCCCTGGAGGTGTTTAAGAAGGGCCTGGATGAGGCATTTAGTGCCATGGTCTAGTTGATTAGTCAGGGTTGGGTGATTGGTTGGACTTGATGATCTTGGAGGCCTCTTCCAACCTGGTTGATTCTGTGTGGGGCTGTTCAGTCTGGAGAAGAGAAGGCTCCCAGGAGACCTAATTGTGGCCTTCCAGTATCTGAAGGGGGCTACAAAAAAAAGCTGGGGAGGGACTTTTGAGGGTGTCAGGGAGTGATTGGACTGAGGGGAATGGAACAAAACTAGCAATGGATAGATTCAGATTGGATGGTAGGAAGAAGTTCTTCCCCATGAGGGTGGTGAGAGACTGGCACAGGTTGCCCAGGGAGGTGGTGGCAGCCTCATCCCTGGAGGTTTTTGCAGCCAGGCTGGATGTGGCTGTGAGCAAGCTGCTGTAGTGTGAGGTGTCCCTGCCCATGGCAGGGGGACTGGAACTAGATTATCCTTGAAGTCCCTTCCATCCCTAACAATTCTATGATTCTGCTCTGAGCTGGTTGCTACAGGACTGCAAATGCTGCAGTGTGTGCTGCCATCATCTTTCCAGCCTGCAGACCCCATGAAGTCCTCTCAGCTAGTGGCCACTATATATTCTGTTCCCTCTTTGTTTGGTTGGATCTTTGAGGGCACGTGCCTTTTGAAAAGCAGAAATCACCACAGAAATTAGCCATATGCTGCAGCTGGGCACTCCATGTCTGTGCATAAATCAATATGTCACACACACAGACACACCCAAATGGCCCCTGTTTTGCCCTTGGAAAGATAATTTGCCTATTTTAGCTGAAGTCTGTATGAGGCACTCTAATGAGCCATGGCCACCTCCAATTTTGTGTCTGGGTCAGCAAATATATCACATAAAGAGAGCTACCTGGGACTGCCTGAGCATTGGCTGTAGTACCACCATTCCTGGTTGGTCTGAGTTTGGGTTTTGTTGTTGTTTGCTTTTCTTAGAGAATCTTCTTGTATAGCTCAAAAAAGGGGAGGAGAAAAGGGAAATGTTTGCTTGTTGCTTTACAGCAGTGCAGCTGGCTCCCAAAGCAGCGAGCTGTGCCTTTAAGGGAGCACAGACCCAATGTTCCAATGAATACTGTGCTCTCTCCTTGAATAATGCAATGGGTAATGACTAAGAAGACCACACAAACCCCTGAAGCCCAAATGAGTGAGTCCTGTGCTGCAAGGTGGATGCAGCTGGGCACAGGGTGCTTTGCTGGAGCCCAGCTACATTAGTGAGGACAGCTCTGCCTGACCTGGCTCATTCTGTGCCATGGGAGGTTTAGGCTGGAGGTTAGGAAGAAGTTCTATACAGAGAGAGTGATTGCCCATTGGAATGTGCTGCCCAGGGAGGTGGTGGAATCACCATCATTGGAGGTGTTTAGGAAGAGACTGGATGGGGTTCTTGGTGCCATGGTTTAGTTGTTTAGGTGGGTTGGATTGCTTGATAGGTTGGACGTGATGATCTTGAAGGTCTCTTCCAACCTGGTCTGGTCTACTCTACTCCTACTCTACTCCTACTCCTACTCTACTCTACTCTACAGTGTTGTATCCTGCTGGTTGTGGTCTGTAAGGGTCATGAGGCATTCCCAGGGAATTAAGGTCTCCTCCTGTTTTCAGAGGTCACTATGGGCAGCATAAGGCATCAAGAGTTTTATTGGTGCAGCATCTAAGGGATAGGGGAAAGTGTTTCAGTGCAGCAAAACTGACCCTTTCTGTATGGCCTTGCTGTAAAATCATAACTTGTGTCCAGCTACAACATTTCAGGGAGCAGTTGCTCATTCCAGATGGCTCCAGGGGTCTCTTGGGCTTTAATTTAGTTATTTTCTCTGCTCCTGATTGTATCCCTTCTGTTTCTCATGGACCCCTTCACCCCAGGTAACTTGTATCCTCCACAGCATCCTCCATGCTGATGAGAAAATACTCTCCCATCGCCTTCCTCACTGGCATGACCCCTTGAAATTTTCTGGGTATTAATTCCCCCAGCTACTCAGATTTTCCCTTAACCTCCTCCTCAGCCTGGCTCACCACAACTTTTGAAACATGTCTGCAGGATGGGGAGAACCTTCCATGGCTGGTGTTCCTTCTCCCTGCCTTTCCTGAAGGTGGCTTTTCATTTCTTTTGGAATGTTACCTGTTTGGCTTAAATAACCCCTCGAACCTTGCTGGTTTTCCATGCTAGTGTTGGTTTTCTTGCCTTCTGTGTTTCTTTGCAAAGCTGCACATGCCTTCTGGGACTCTATTATGGTTGCTTAAGTAGCCTCCATGCTGAGCTGAAGGATTTTAATTTCCTTGCTTCTGACTTCAGGGCCTTTTTGACTAGCTCCCTCATTTTCATTATTTATTTATTTACTTAGTTAGTTGGCTAGTCGTTTATTTATCTAAACTCCCCTTTCTAAAGCTTAATGCCACAGTGCTAGGTTTTGCTTCATTCCCTCCTGCGAGGATCCTGAGTTTAACGACAACTGTGCCCCTTTGTGCTTGGTCAGTCACCTTCCTGAGCTCTTCAGGTCACTTCTGTGTGTCACTGTCGCTGTGAACCTTGTTGGGCTTTCTTAAGCAAGGGAAGCTGACTTCCAACAGTTACCTTGGTTTATAATCCAGATTATTAGGAGACTAGAACCTCTTGAGACTCTTGAATGTGTCCAGAGAAGGGCAACAAGGCTGGGGAGAGGCCTCAAGCACAAGCCCTACAAGGAGAGGCTGAGGGAGCTGGGGTTGCTTAGCCTGGAAAAGAGGAGGCTCAGGGGAGACCTTCTTACTGTCTACAACTACCTGAAGGGTGGTTGTAGCCAGGAGGGGGTTGGTCTCTTCTCCCAGGTAATCAGCACAAGAACACAGTGTCAAGCTGTGCCAGGGGAAGTTTAGGCTCAAAGATGAAGAGAAAGTTCTTCACAGAGAGAGTTGCTAGCTATTGGAATGTGCTGCCCAAGGAGGTGGTGGAGTCCCCATCCCCGGAGCTGTTCAAGATGGGATTGGATGTGGCACTTGGAGCCATGGTTTATTAGTCATGAGGTGTTGGGTGAGAGGTTGGACTTGATGATCTTTGAGGTCTTTTCCAGCCTTATTGATTCTATGATTCCCTTGTCATGAAAGGCTGAGGGACTTGGGGCTTTTTATCCTGGAAAAGAGAAGCCTGAGGAGGGATCTTGCCAATGCTTATCAATGTCAGGAGGAAAGGGCCAGTCTTTTCCCAGTTGTGTCCAGTGAAAGAACAGGAGATAATGGGCACAAACCTGAACATTGGAAGTTCCATCTAAACCGAGGAGGAACTTGTTTATGTTGAGGGTGCTTGGAGCACTGGCCCAGACTGCTCAGAGAGGTGGTAGAGTCCCCATCTCTGGAGCAATTCGAAACCTGGATGTGTTCCTGGTCAGCCTGTTCAAGGTGACCCTCCCCACTCCCTGGCAGGGGGTTAGACTACATGGTCTCTAGAGGTCCCTTCCAACCCCCACCATTCTGGGAGTGATTCTGTGTGATTCTGCAAAGAACTCTGCAGCCCAATGTGGTCATCCAGTGCACTTCTCTGCAACTACCTTAGGTTGTCATGGCCAGGGCTGTGGAAGGAGAGCTGATGTGACAAGTAGAGAGTTTAGGGGCTTGGTTTGGTAGAGAAGACCAAGAGCTAGGGTTACTACATTACATGTCTATGAAGGAGACTGTCTTTTGCCCATTTTAGTGGCACTTGCAGGATTAGTACAGCTTTTTCACTCCTGGAGAAAGGACTTCTCTGTTCTGTGGGCTTCTTGGAGTTTAAAGCCATTCCCAGGGCTCTGAGGGTAAGGTCGGATGTCATGGGAATGCCTGCCCTGTCGTACAGTGTCAATGTGAGACTTGTGTGACTATCTGACTAACTGACTTGTGTGACCAGGCTATCAGGGAGTGCTAGGACTAGGGGGAATGGAATGAAGCTGGACGTGGGGAGATTCAGGCTGGATGTGAGGAGGAAGTTCTTCCCCATGAGAGTGGTGAAGCCCTGGAATGGGTTGTCCAGGGAGGTGGTTGAGGCCCCGTCCCTTGAGGTGTTTAAGCCCAGGCTGGCTGAGGCTCTGGCCAGCCTGATCTAGTGTAGAGTATCCCTGCCCCTGGCAGGGGTGTTGGAACTAGCTGATCCTTGTGGTCCCTTCCAACCCTAACTGAAAATATGAAACTCCTCACTTTAAGTCCTACACAGCCAGTCCCTCTACCTTCTCCTCCCTGTGCCCCCGTGGCAGAAGCAGAGCTGGGCAGAGTCCCCAAGGCAATTGTTCCTAAATGCTTGGCCTGCACATCTTAGAAATGTCAGAAAAATCTCCAGGCACCTGCCTTCAGGTACTGGGGACAAGGCTTGGGAGGCTGGTACGTGGCTCATCCACTCTTGTCCTCCCATGCTAGCTCACCAGTCTGTCTTATTGAAGTCCTTAGTCTGTTGACCAGGGTTTTTCATTTCCTCTCCTCCCCCTGTGCCTCCAGCTAAGTGCCCCCTCCATTCTTATCTGGGATGTCCAATGCCCCCTGGAGTTCAGCTGAATGGCAGTGTAAGGAAGAGCGATGGCTGGCATTTGTTTGACCACTGCACTCTGTTTTATTGACCACCTTTTGTGATGCTGAGTTGTGTTGCTGGAACATCCCCCCAGGAGGGCCACCTGCCTGTTGCAGGGCTCAGCTGTGATTTTTGCCCTCTGCTTTACAACCAGCTATCTTGTTACCTACACACAACTGACAACTGTCTTTGTCTTGCATGCTCAATTGCCCCCTGGTTTTGAGTTTAACATAATTCCCTTGGGCCTTGTCAGTTGTGTTCTGATTCTGTTTAGCTTTTTTTTTCTAGCCCAGAAATCCTCTTTCTGCACAGATCACCACCTTCACACACACTTAAAGATCCTCATGTTCCTCTACTCCAGATGCCCCTAGGAGGATTTTGGGGAAGTCTGTTCAGGTGTCATCATCGATCTCAGATGCCTCTCTACAATCATTTCAGCAAACAGCACTGGCAAGTGACCCCAAGGCAAGGCAGTAGAAAGGGTCCAGCTTGATCATATAATCATTTAGGTTGGAAAAGACCTTCAAGATCACCTTGCCTCAGTTAAGTACCTGCCTGTGATGTTCTCTTCTATGCTGAACAAGAAAGTAGTTTCTTTTGGGTTGTGGTAATACAGTTCTCACCACCTTTCCTGCACCAAAAGTAGAGAGACCTTGGCTGCTCTCATAAGTTTGGTTTCTTTTTCTTCAAGGGAAGAAGCTGGCATGGCTCCTTTTGAATAAAAATGTTTCACACCTTCCTGATTATGTTTCCTGAAAAAAAAATTGTAGGAGAAGCCTTCTTCTGTTTCTTTATGATAAACACTTTTCTCTCTCTGGTTCCCCATACAGGTACACTGCAGTGGCTGTTTCAGTCTTCTGGGATTCTCCTTGGTGTGTTGAGAAGATATGAGTCTCTCTTGTCCATGTGCACCTAAACCTTGAGTACTGTGTCCAGTTCTGGGCCTCTCAATTTAAGAAGGACATTGAGACACTTGAACGTGTCCAGAGAAGGGCAACGAGGCTGGGGAGAGGCCTTGAGCACAGCCCTGTGAGGAGAGGCTGAGGGAGCTGGGGTTGCTTAGCCTGGAGAAGAGGAGGCTCAGGGGAGACCTCATTGCTCTCTACAACTCCCTGAAGGGAGGTTGTAGCCAGGTGGGGGTTGGTCTCTTCTCCCAGGCAACCAGCAGCAGAACAAGAGGACACAGTCTCAAGCTGTGCCAGGGGAAGTTTAGGCTGGAGGTGAGGAGAAAGTTCTTCACTGAGAGAGTCATTCACCAATGGGATGTGCTGCCCAGGGAGGTGGTGGAGTCACCATCCCTGGAGGTGTTCAAAAGGGGGACTGGACGTGGCACTTGGTGCCATGGTCTAGTAGGCATGAGGTCTGTGGTGACAGGTTGGACTTGGTGATCTCAAAGGTCTTTTCCAACCTTGTTGATTCTATGAAACACCATAGAACGGATCCACACCTGACCTTCAGCATGAGACAGTTGCAGATGTCACAGAATCACCATGGTTGGAAAAGAGCTCGAAGATCTTCAAGTCCAACCATTATCTAACTCTACCAGGAGCACTACTGCACCATATCCTTGAGCACCATATCTAGATGGCATTTAATTACATCCAGGGATGGGGATTCAACCACTTCCCCTGGGGAGCCTGTTCCAGTCTGTGAGGAGGAAGTTGTTCAGTGAGAGAGTTGTTAGCCATTGGAATGTGCTGCCCAGGGAGGTGGTGGACTTGCCGTCCCTGGAGGTGTTCAAGAGGGGATAGGCCGTGACACTTGGTGCCATGGTTTAGTCATGAGGTCTGTGGTGACAGGTTGGACTCGATGATCTTTGAGGTCTCTTCCAACCTTGCTGATTCTGTGATTATGGAAGTTCTTCCCTGATGTCTGACCTAAACCTCCCCTGGCACAGATTGAGGCCATTTCCTCTTGTCTTACCAGTTGAGCCTTACGAGAAGAGGCCAACACCCAGCTCACCCCAACCTCCTTTCAGGAAGTTGCAGAGCGTTGGAATGGGATAGATGACTCGGAGAATCTTTCCTTCTAGTGAACACTGCTGAGAAAAGCTGGCCATCCACTCGACTGCAGCCCAGTAAGATCCCATCCTTGGTCTCAGCTAGCTTTGCAAAACTCATTTTGCTCCTTCCTATCAATGGCCCAATGGATCTAATGGAAGTTGTGTGCTTATTCAGGTTGGAAACTAAGGAATTGTGTCACGCCTCAGACAGAGGCATGAAAGCCGGAAGCAAAAATGTCAGTGTATGAGCTGACTCAGAGATCCCACCATGGGTACTTTGGAAGCAATTTCAGGCTGCTGAATTACTTCAGTGCAACAATTTTCTGCAATTGATAATTAGCATGAAGGAAATTACTTTAGTGTGTCTTCAGGATAGTTTTAAGAGCTGCCTTCTGGGACACAAAGTATGGTCGGAGTAAGCAGGTTGTAATTTCACCTTCATTGTAAAGGATCTGCTGCCAAGGAGAGAATTTTATGGGGGGGGGGGGGAAATTTCAACTGGGAGAAATGTAAATGTAGGGGATGAGTGGTAGGAACAAAAAGCTTTGTCCTGTGTAAGTTTTGAACAGCTCTCTTTTGGTGATGCCTTGGGTTTGCAGGGCGATCGTTGCCGTCGTTTGACGTGCAGGAGTGAAGAAAGCTTCACAAGTGAAAGATGGATGTGGCTTAAAACCACATTCTGACCCCATTTCCATGCCACTTGTCTCCCACAACGTTCAAGCTAGCATCAAATACTTCCAAAATAGTTCAGCAGACTAGACATTACCTGCTGTAGGAAGGGGAGGTGGTGGTGGTGGTGGTGGGGGGAAGCACTTAGCAGAGGCAAACCTTTATTTAATTAGCCACAGTGTAAAGGTTTCTTGTATTCCTTTGCAGTTACACGGCCATGAGAGGCTGGGGAGTACCTGAAGGGTAGCTCCTACTGGGACTAATTCAGTCCAGACAGCTCCAAGTATGTTCATTAAGCTCTGGCTGGGTTTCACACAGGTGGGGAAGGTTAGAAGGCAACAGATAGAGAATGGTCCTGATTGTGTTAAGCATAAAACGCCATCTGTTTCACAAGGAAGAAGGGAACAAAATCTGCATGTCTTGAGGGATACCATCCTGCTGCTAGAAGTCAGCTCTCCTTTTTATTTTATTTTTAATTTCTTTTTTTTTTTCCCTCCTCCAATTTAATTTGCTTGCTACATTTTTAAGCTCTCACTGTAAAGCGGCTAAAATGTAGAAGCCCTAAGCTCATAAATCAGGGGGCTGCTGAAAAGATGCCGAAGTTTAAACTACCGTGGGGGCTCTCAGACCTGTAATATGTCAGGAAAAGAGGGAATTTGAAATAAGTGTTGTGGTTGGCATGAGAGAGGGAGAGGAGATGAATGGGGGTCTAGTTCCCAAAGTTTTAAAATAGATCAGTCCAAGCTTAAAAAATCAATCAATACAGCAGTAAAAATGCTCTTTCTGGAACACAGCTTTCTCTTAACTTTCGAGTGACCAAGTTAGAAGAGTGTGTTTGGAATAGCACAGTAAATATGCCAACATAGCAACTGCTTTGTTGTTCAGTAGGGTGGCTAGTTAAGAAGAAGCATTACAAGCAGATATAAGTGGCTGAGTGCAAGTGTGTCCCAGCCCCGCCGGGCGTTGTGGAGCAAGCGTGTCCCAGCGCTGCCGGGCGTTGTGGAGCAAGCGTGTCCCAGCCCTGCCGGGCCTTGTGGAGCAAGCGTGTCCCAGCGCTGCCGGGCGTTGTGGAGCAAGCGTGTCCCAGCGCTGCCGGGCGTTGTGGAGCAAGCGTGTCCCAGCCCTGCCGGGCCTTGTGGAGCAAGCGTGTCCCAGCCCTGCCGGGCCTTGTGGAGCAAGCGTGTCCCAGCCCCGCCGGGCGTTGTGGAGCAAGCGTGTCCCAGCGCTGCCGGGCGTTGTGGAGCAAGCGTGTCCCAGCCCCGCCGGGCGTTGTGGAGCAAGCGTGTCCCAGCCCTGCCGGGCGTTGTGGAGCAAGCGTGTCCCAGCGCTGCCGGGCGTTGTGGAGCAAGCGTGTCCCAGCCCTGCCGGGCCTTGTGGAGCAAGCGTGTCCCAGCGCCGCCGGGCCTTGTGGAGCAAGCGTGTCCCAGCCCCGCCGGGCGTTGTGGAGCAAGCGTGTCCCAGCCCTGCCGGGCGTTGTGGAGCAAGCGTGTCCCAGCCCTGCCGGGCGTTGTGGAGCAAGCGTGTCCCAGCCCTGCCGGGCGTTGTGGAGCAAGCGTGTCCCAGCCCTGCCGGCGTTGTGGAGCAAGCGTGTCCCAGCCCTGCCGGCGTTGTGGAGCAAGCGTGTCCCAGCCCTGCCGGGCGTTGTGGAGCAAGCGTGTCCCAGCGCCGCCGGGCGTTGTGGAGCAAGCGTGTCCCAGCGCCGCCGGGCGTTGTGGAGCAAGCGTGTCCCAGCGCCGCCGGGCGTTGTGGAGCAAGCGTGTCCCAGCGCTGCCGGGCGTTGTGGAGCAAGCGTGTCCCAGCCCCGCCGGGCGTTGTGGAGCAAGTGTGTCCCAGCGCTGCCGGGCGTTGTGGAGCAAGCGTGTCCCAGCCCTGCCGGGCGTTGTGGAGCAAGCGTGTCCCAGCCCTGCCGGGCGTTGTGGAGCAAGCGTGTCCCAGCCCTGCCGGGCGTTGTGGAGCAAGCGTGTCCCAGCGCCGCCGGGCGTTGTGGAGCAAGCGTGTCCCAGCGCCGCCGGGCGTTGTGGAGCAAGCGTGTCCCAGCGCCGCCGGGCGTTGTGGAGCAAGCGTGTCCCAGCGCCGCCGGGCGTTGTGGAGCAAGCGTGTCCCAGCCCTGCCGGGCGTTGTGGAGCAAGCGTGTCCCAGCGCTGCCGGGCGTTGTGGAGCAAGCGTGTCCCAGCGCCGCCGGGCGTTGTGGAGCAAGCGTGTCCCAGCCCTGCCGGGCGTTGTGGAGCAAGCGTGTCCCAGCCCTGCCGGGCGTTGTGGAGCAAGCGTGTCCCAGCCCTGCCGGGCGTTGTGGAGCAAGCGTGTCCCAGCGCCGCCGGGCGTTGTGGAGCAAGCGTGTCCCAGCGCCGCCGGGCGTTGTGGAGCAAGCGTGTCCCAGCGCCGCCGGGCGTTGTGGAGCAAGCGTGTCCCAGCGCTGCCGGGCGTTGTGGAGCAAGCGTGTCCCAGCCCCGCCGGGCGTTGTGGAGCAAGTGTGTCCCAGCGCTGCCGGCGTTGTGGAGCAAGCGTGTCCCAGCCCTGCCGGGCGTTGTGGAGCAAGCGTGTCCCAGCCCTGCCGGGCGTTGTGGAGCAAGCGTGTCCCAGCCCTGCCGGGCGTTGTGGAGCAAGCGTGTCCCAGCGCCGCCGGGCGTTGTGGAGCAAGCGTGTCCCAGCGCCGCCGGGCGTTGTGGAGCAAGCGTGTCCCAGCGCCGCCGGGCGTTGTGGAGCAAGCGTGTCCCAGCGCCGCCGGGCCTTGTGGAGCAAGTGTGTCCCAGCGCCGCCGGGCGTTGTGGAGCAAGCGTGTCCCAGCGCCGCCGGGCGTTGTGGAGCAAGTGTGTCCCAGCGCTGCCGGGCGTTGTGGAGCAAGTGTGTCCCAGCGCTGCCGGGCGTTTCCCAGCGCTGCTGGGCGTTGTGGAGCAAGCGTGTCCCAGCCCTGCCGGGCCTTGTGGAGCAAGCGTGTCCCAGTGCCGCTGGGCATTGTGGACGCTGTTACCTTTGACTCGTGGAGGAAGAGGCAACTTTCCTCCTTGCTCTGCTTGTAGAGAAGTCTGCCTGGGACCAAGCCATGAGTGGGAGCTGCAGGGCTGCAAGCCTCTGATGCCTTGGAACATCAAAATGCAAGAGCAAGCTTTCTGCAGCTCCTGAAGGTAAAGGTGAGCTCACCCCATCAGAAATCACCTGCCCATTGTGAAGGGCTTCATAGAGAATTGAGGGGACTGAGCTGGTAAATCCTAGTCTCGCATCATTTTGTCTTGCTATATATAAGCCCCAAACTGTATCAGCATTAATCAAAATGCAAGCAGTTCAGTCAATTGTGCTTCTTAACAGCTGTATCAGAAGTTTAGCACTAGTTGGTGTTTTTGTAAGAACCCCAAGTATGGAACTAGGAGTCTCCCCTTCCTCCTTTTTTGTCTCACTCTCTCCCTCCCCCTTCATTCTTTTTATTTTGCTTTCTATGGTTTTAATAGGGTTCCATTACTTGAGCAGGCCTAATTTCCTGACCCATTAGATCAGTAATGGTTTTGCCAGTTCTTTAGCTGTTAAATGCTGACCTAGTCTTGACTTGTACCCATGAATTGTTCCTATTAGAAAGAGGATTTCCAGGAGCTCAGCCAGCATTTTTACAGCAGAGAGTACCAGGAGTGTGGACACATCCCCTGTGCCCAGCAGAGCATTCATGGAGGTGAGGGAGACTGACCTCCAGGCTGGCACGTGTCCCTCTGACACACAGGTGATGTGTGGTGATAGAGAAAAATCCTCAAACCAATGTTTATTGGTTGCTTGAGCTTTACTTCCCCTGAGGAGAAGCATCATTGATATTCACTTCATAACCTTTGCAAACGCCTGTGCTCTTCACCTTTCAACTTCTGTCTTGCCAGGCTAGCAGATTCAAAGCCTCTAATTTGGATGGTTAGGAAAGATTTTCTTTCAGGACAGTTTAGCTTTCATCTCATGCAGATGACCCTCAGAGAAGCTTGTAATGGTGTCGGTCTACCTGGTGTGTGGGGTTGGGGAGGCTTTCTTTAAAAGAAGAGCTTTTGTTTTGTTGGGTTTCTCTCTCTTTCTGTATTGTAGTATTCAAATAAAGATGCACTGGAGAACTTCAGCACCTGGAAGCCCAAATAAGGATGGTAGGTAAAACCCTCGTGTCCATTCCAGGCCCCGACCTTGTGCTGTGGGAGTATTTGCTTCTCTAAACCCATTTCAGAGCTCAGTTATCTTTGGATCATCTGGAACCAGCTCTGCATCATTGAGAGCATTTCTAAAGCTATCATGACTTGATTTTTCCTTGCCAACTGTTTTAGAACACAGGATTGGTTGGTTTATGGAACATTTTAACCAACTGTGTTTCCCCTTGTTGGTCTGCACCTGAACATCCTTTACCTCTGGAAAGGACCTGCTGAAGGACTCCTAAACTATGATATCTAAGATAGGATCCTCTGTCCTTAACTGTAAGGTGAGGAGGGTGGTTGTCTGCTTAGGATGACTGAAGATGAGCCTACTGAGAGCAGGACTGCCATGCTAGGAACTGTAAGGGGCATTTGATTTTTGGTTGCTTGTGTGTAGCAATGATGAGGTGAAAGAATGAGACAGGTCAGCAGCTTTGCAGCCACTGAAAAGAGTACCCTAGCAGAAAGCTTGTGCCTACCTTTCAAAACATGAAAGGTAGCTTGGCATGAAGCCAAGGTCCAAGGTCTGCTTCTTATCCTTCCTGGCTGTCTTGGGTGCTTTTCACTGGGGTTGACAGCACATGAAACTTAGACTGAGAGCTGCTGATGCTTTTGGAACTCTTGACTTCCTGTTTGCCTTTATTAACGTGAACTTTGCTTTTCATCACCTCCTATTTTCCAGCCCAGATGTGCCTATGTACCAGGTAGCAGAGGTAAATAAAAACACCTCAGTGCCTTCACCACAGTGGTATGAAGCTTTGATCGTGTCTGAACCATGATTAGGCATCATCTTTTACAGTGTTCTCATCTGCAGTCATCTTTGCTGAGGCTTAGCTGTGGCAATGGTTGCTTGTGGGCTGAAAGGAGGTGACCCCGGGCTGTTGGCACAGAGACTGCCACAGGGGTGGAGAAATGTTGAAACCAGTCTAAAAAGCCATGCCTATGCCATGAAAAGTACCCAGTCAGTTTTGTAGCAGCTTTGGCTTGCCAAAGTCCTGTTTCATGGCCCAGCCAAGGGCAACAAAGCTGGTGAGGGGTTTGGAGCACAAGCCCTACGAGGAGAGGCTGAGGAGAAGAGGAGGCTCAGGGCAGACCTTATTGCTGTCTGCAACTACCTGAAGGGAGGTTGTATCCAGGTGGGGGTTGATCTCTTCTCCCAGGCAACCAACACCAGAACAAGAGGACACAGTCTCAAGCTGCACCAGGGGAGGTTTAGGCTGGATGTTAGGAAGAAGTTCTCCCCAGAAAGAGAGATTTGCCATTGGAATGTGCTGCCCAGTGAGGTGGTGGAGTCACCATCACTGGAGGTGTTTAGGAAGAGACTGGATGGGGCACTTGGTGCCATGGTTTAGTTGATCAGATGGTGTTGGGTGATAGGTTGGACTCGGTGATCTCAAAGGTCTCTTCCAACCTGGTTAATTCTATCCTATCCTATCCTATCCTATCCTATCCTATCCTATCCTATCCTATCCTATCCTATCCTATCCTATCCTATCCTATCCCATCCTATCCCATCCTATCCTATCCTATGCTGTTATATTCTATCCTATGCTGTTATATTCTATCCTATGCTGTTATATTCTATCATTTTGTGACCTAACCTCAGGAGTTTATCCCATACAGTGGAAGATACTGAGTTCATTCCCCGCCGCCAGGATTTTGACCAAAGAATCATTAGCAGCCCTTAAAAGATACTCTGTAGCCTAACCCACTGAAGCCATCAGCCTTGTAACATCCAGCCGTAGAACACATGTGTGTGTAATAGTATCAACACCGAAAGCCCCTACTGTGCCGAGCCTGAGCAAAGCATTTTTAGTCAACATACTTCTGGGATCGCTAATGATTAATTAGCGTGTATCATAATGTAAAGCAAATGTCACCCCTGCTACCTGGGGGCTGCTGTCATTGGAGAGGGGAAGAGCTTTCCAGCTTGCAGCCCGGCTGCTGGGAAATGCAAACAGCATCGCAGCCTGCCATCGTGTGGGCAGAGCCCCGCCGGGAGCCCCACGCCATCCTCTCCTCGCCCCTGCTCTTGGCAGGGCTCAGAAATGGCCGACAGGTCTCACCGGGGTGCAAAACGATTTAAAAGGAGGAGAAAGAAGAAAGAAAAAAGGAAAAGAAAAAAGAAAGAAAGAAAAAAAAAAAAAGGCTGCAACAACAAATGTGTTTTGTCCTCCCTTCCCTCTCTCTGGCGAGCGGCTGCCTGTAAAGGAAACAACCTCGGAGGGTTTGCTAATAACCAGACAGAGATTTCTGGAGGGTTGTGTAAATACAAAGTGAGGATTAGGTGCCTAGGAACCTTATTATTTGCTGATGATTGCTGCCATAACTAACCTCATTATTGGGAGGTGTTGCAGTTGAAGCAGTTTGCAAGATAGCCACATGGCAGAGGTTTTGCCTTTCAGTGAGGGGAAGTCCAAGAATTTGCCTGCCGTGCATGAAAAATCACACTGTGCCTACAACTGCATTAATTCAGAGCATCAGGCTGTGTCCCAGCCCCCTCTTCTTTCTGATGGCTCAAGATCTGCAAGTTTTCAGTATAAGTGAGATTGGTTTATAAATACTGGTTGCTCCTTTTTGGCTTTTTAAAAGTAGCTGCCTGGGAAATAGTTATTAATCAATGGGAAATAGTTATTAATCAATAGGGAATAGTGCAATAAGGATCTTCCAGCATCTGAAGGGGGCTACAAGAAAGCTGGGGAGGGACTTTTTAGGGTGTCAGGGAGTGATAGGACTAGGGGGGATGGAGCAAAACTAGAAATGGGTAGATTCAGATTAGATGTTAGGAAGAAGTTGTTCCCCATGAGATTAGTGAGAGCCTGGCACAGGTTGCCCAGGGAGGTGGTGGAAGCCTCATCCCTGGAGGTTTTTGCAGCCAGGCTGGATGTGGCTGTGAGCAACCTGCTGCAGTGTGAGGTGTCCCTGCCCATGGCAGGGGGATTGGAACTGGATGATCCTTGAGATCCCTTCCAACCCTGACAATTCAATGATTCTGTTTGCAGTGGGGCCCTTTTCAGCAACTGGGGCTCCACGCAGACCCAGGGAGCTGGCAGTGGGAGGCTTTGTCTCATTGCTTGCTCAACCTATTAAGTATTTGTTCACTGATTTGTGCCTGGAGAGGTTTAGATTAGGAAAAACATCTTTCCTGCAGGAGTGGTCAGGCATTGGAACAGGCTGCCCAGGGAGGTGGTGGAGTCACCATCCCTGGAGGTGTTCAAAAAATGTGTGGACATAGCACTCTGGGACATGGTTTAATGGCTGTGGTGGTGGTGGATTGATGTTTGGTCTCAGTGATCTTAAAAGTCTTTTCACAGAATCACAGCATCACCAAGGTTGGAAAAGAACTCAGATCATCAAGTCCAACCTGTCACCACAGACCTCATGCTCTTGAACACCTCCAGGGATGGGGACTCCACCACCTCCCTGGGCAGCACATTCCAATGGCTAACAACTCTCTCTGGGAAGAACTTTCTCCTCACCTCAAGCCTAAACTTCCGCTGGCACAGCTTGAGGCTGTGTCCTCTTGTTCTGCTCTTTTCCAGTTGAAACAATTTTATGAGTCTGTTTTTTTCCACTGGAAACATTCAGATCTCCAGGAGCATCACAACAGAATGAAGAGAAGAGTTTCCTATACATCCCCACTTTAAGCAACTGGCCAAGTGGCTGCATTTGACTGGTCTGTATGCATTCCTGTGTGATCTGCTCTAGGAATCATAGTTTCAGTCAGAGTTGGAAGGGACCACAAGGATCATCTAGTTCCAACTCCCCTGCCAGGGGCAGGGACACCCCACACTAGATCAGGCTGGCCAGAGCCTCATCCAGCCTGGGCTTAAACACCTCCAGGGATGGGGCCTCAACCACCTCCCTGGATAACCCATTCCAGGGCTTCACCACTCTCATGGTGAAGAACTTCTTCCTCACATCCAGTCTGAATCTCCCCACCTCCAGTTTCATTCCATTCCCCCTAGTTCTATCACTACCTGAGATCCTGAGAAGTCCCTCCCCAGCCTTCTTGTAGCCCCCAGAACAGACACTGGAAGGCCACAATGAGGTCACCTGGGAGCCTTCTCTTCTCCAGACTGAACAGCCCCAACTCTTTCAGTCTGTCCTCACAGGAGAGGTGCTCCAGCCCTCTGATCATCCTCGTGGCCTTTCTCTGGACACCTTCCAGCACCTCCAGATCCCTCTTGTAATAGGGGCTCCAGAACTGCGGGCAATACTCCAGGTGGGGTCTCCCCAGAGCTGAGTAGAGGGGGAGAATCACCTCCCTTGACCTGCTGGCCATCCTGCTCTGGCAGGGGGGGGCTGGACTGGATGATCTTTCGAGGTCTCCTCCAGCCCCTAACATTCTGTGACTCCGTTTGTCTCCCAAACTGCAGCGTTAGGGTTTGTAACGCTGCTGCCAAGCGATGCCAAGGGAAAACAAACCCAAACCAGCGGAGAGAAATAAATTAGAGGGAAAAGACAGGCAGTACAGCATTACAGCTGTGGATCCCTGAACGCTGCAATCAGATATCACTAATCTGGGTGATGATTTGTGCGAAGTTAATACAAGTTCTGGCTCCCTGTCAGTTTCAAAAGGGAAAGCCGGGGTTTGATTTACCGCCTTTTTGCCGGGGCGTGCGAGTTGAAAAGCGTGCTCCGTTTCCGCCGTAAATTGTACCCATGCCTCATCACTCCATATTTTTAGAGTTCTGCTGACATCCTGAGCACAGTGGGATCTGCACTCGACATTTTAAAGGGGCTTTTGTAATTTATGGAGTGGGGGGGAAGGAGGTGGGGGAGGCTGGATATAACGTGTTGGGTTTTTTTTCCCCCCCCAACCTGTAACGGGGGAGGGCTGCGGCTTGAAAGCGGATTTGTGCTTTCCTCCTGGACATGCTTTCAGCCAATCTGAAAGTGCAAATGGTATGAATATTTCCCAGTTATTAAGAATGGAATAATGTTATTCTTTGCCTATGCTGCATGGGGAGAGCTTATGAAGTGAATAAGAAATTTGTCATGTAAATGATAACAGCTGTAACAGGCAGAACTTCATAATCATAGAATCATAGAATCAATAAGGTTGGAAAAGACCTCAGAAGAGATCATCAGGTCCAACCTGTCACCCAGGACCTCATGACTACTAAACCATGGCACCAAGTGCCACATCCAATCCCTTTTTGAACACCTCCAGGGGTGGTGACTCCACCACCTCCCTGGGCATTATCAGTGATACCTAACTGTCAGCATTGGGTTTTGGTTTGGGTTATTTTGGTTGTTGGTTGTTTGTGGGGGTGGGTTTTGTGGTGGGGATGGTGGTGGGTTTTGGGGTGGTGGTGGGTTTTGTGGTGGTGATTTTTGTGTGTTCTGGTGGGTTTGGTGGTGGTGGGTTTTGTTGCTGTTTTTGGTGTTGTTTTGTTTTTGCTATTTATCATAGCAGGTTTTAAAACCTGATTCTTATTTCACTTTGTTGATTTTCTTAGCAAATTAAATTCATGTAAGTACCATGCTTGCCTGGTAAATAAATCATGCTTAAAATGACAGGCTTGGTACTGAGAAATGCACAAAAAGTAGGAAGAGTAGGAGGGATGGGCAAGCTGATTTAGTTGAGGGTGCCCCTGCTTGATGCAGAGAGGGTTGGGCAAGCTGATTTAGTTGAAGGTGCTCCTGCTTGATGCAGAGAGGGTTGGACTGGGTGACCTTCAGAGGTCTCTTTCTACCCAGACCATTCTGTGATTCTATGATGGAAATTAGCATGGCCAAATTGGAAACAAACCCTTCTGATCCTGACCATAGTCAGTGGAATTACAACTTTTTTTAGGTAGTCTCTCTTTGTGAGCTGGGAAGTTTTTCCCTGTGGTGCTTTTTGGGTCTTTGCTGACTTGTGCCAAATGGTGTCTGTGCCTCAGGACGTGGGGCAAAAGGCTAAGTCTTTTAGGTTTCCAGGGGACAATTTTTACTGTCCAGAAATTTTCACCTTAAGGAAGGCAAAGAAATGCTGGTCCTTGATTTGGACATTTCCACACACCCTGGGGAGGCAAACACAGCCAGGCAATGCCCAGTGTGGCCCTTGGGAGCCTTATTGTTCCATGGGCTGGGGAGATGTGATGCAGCACAGAAACAGCATGAGACCTGGGTGCAAAAAAAAGGTATATAACTGAGATATCTATTCAAGTTATTAATGTCTGGAGTGAAAAGCAACTACTGGAACACTTCTCTGTGGGTTTGTTTTGGGGGTGTGGTTTTTTGGTGATTTTAAACTTTTCATTCACAATCCTATTTGTATTCTGCTTTTATGTTCTTATTTTAGCAAGGGTTTGGCAACTTTGGAGTCATCATCACTGAAGGTGATTAGGAAGAGGCTTGATGGGGTGCTTGGTGCCATGGTTTAGTTGATTAGGTAGTGTTGGATGATAGGTTGGATGTGATGATCTCAAGGGTCTCTTCCAACCTGGTTAATTCTGTTCTGTCCTATTCTGTCCTATTCTAACTTAAACAGGCAAGTCCAAGAGCTCCTTCTTTTTGCCTGGTACCTTTTAATCCCTTTATTAGAAGGAGAATGTGTGGCTTGTGTAGGGTGTTGTTCCACAGTGCAGATTTTTTTTCTCCTTAAAAAGATCTAAGTTATCACCCAGATGAAAATGTCTCAGGAGGAGTGCAAAGGACAGCTCAGAGAAATTCACAGGAGCTCTGGACTTTCCAGTTATTCTAGTTCTGCACTCTTGACTGTCCCTAATTTATGGACAGATTTTCAGACAGAGACTCAGGGGTTCAGCCCAGGACATGAAATGATTTCCTGATTCTCCTCTAGACAGACGTGGATAGTGATAGGAGATGCTTTTATGTTACCTACACCAGGAATGTGGGGGCCCCAGTGGATCCCAGGGCGCTATAGTCGGTGGGAGCTGAGCTGTGGAGTGCTCTCTAGGTTCTTTTTGTCACTGGTGTGGGGGAGAGACACAGAACCTGGCAGAGGGAGCTGCTGCAACAGGGGCCTGCTGTGATGGTGGTCCATAGAATAGAGTAGAATAGAATAGAATAGAATAGAATAGAATTAACCAGGTTGGAAAAGACCTTCAAGATCATCAAGTGCAACCTATCATCTAACACCATCTAATCAACTAAACCATGGCACCAAATGCCTCATCCAGTCTCTTCTAAACACCTCCAGTGATGGTGTCTTCACCACCTCCCTGGGCAGCACATTCCAATGGCCAATCTCTCTTTCTTTGAAGAACTTCTTCCTAACATCCAGCCTAAGCCTCCCCCGGCACAGCTTGAGACTGTGTCCTCTTGTTCTGGTGCTGGTTGCCTGGGAGAAGAGACCAACCCCACACCTGGCTACAACCTCCCTTCAGGTAGCTGTAGACAGCAATAAGGTCTCCTCTGAGCCTCCTCTTCTCCAGGCTAAGCAACCCCAGCTCCCTGAGGCAGAACCCAGTCCTGTTGTGCACACATTTTGATGGGAAAACTTCCTATTAGAACTGCACATGCTCGAGTCCTTTGCTGAACTGTGGCATGGAGGGTGCAAGTTTTGGAGAGAAAAGATCAGTATCTGATTTACTTTGAGGGTGGCAGAGCACTGGACCAAGCTGCCCAAAGACATGGTGGAGTCTACTTCACTGGAGTCAATCCAAACCCGCCTGGATGCCATCCTGTGCAACCTGCTCTAGGCGAACCTGCTCTAGCAGGAGGGTTGGACTAGATGGTCTCTGGAGGTCCCTTCCAACCCTCACCATTCTGTGATTCTGCATGATGACGGAATTACAGCTCAGCTCCAAGGATGGTGCACAGCAGGGCAGGGATGGGACAGTGTGGGGATTTCTGCCTCCGGAGCCCACAGCCCTTTTGCTCTTGCAGTGGCTTCGTCTGCCTTGAGAGCATGGTGTGTGGGTTGGATGCTCAGAGACGCAGACGTGCGTGTCCCACCTGGCTGTTTGTAACATAATGTAGCGTGTGTCTTGTGGGAATAAAACATAAGCATCGCTTACATGCACCCAGACATCCACAGCTCAGCGTTATTCAGTGTATTCCATTAATGTTTGAGGTGTAATTACATTATTAATGCGTTACAGCAAGAGATTGCAGCGCTGGCGTGCGCTGGGCTGCCTCCATCCTCCTCCTGTACGTTCAGTCAGCCTTCCCTGGACCTGCCAGACTCCGAGCAGGACACAATGCAGATTGCTCCCTCAGAAGGCCAGCTTGGCAGAGGGGGGACACGCCGGGTAAAGTGCATGCAGTGATTTTTGTGAGGATCCTGCGTGAGGCTGAATGCGGAATTTCATAGACACGGAGCGCTCAAATTGCCTCGCCTATTAGAAAGATAAAAATACCTTTCTTTATGTTTTTTTTGTGTGTGTGTGTGTTCAAATGTTCCTCTTGCTTCTTTACAAATGAAGGAGTTAAATACTGCAAGGCAGGTGGATGCTGTAACTACTTTAGAAAAAAGATGAATAGGGCTGATGGCTAAAGCTACAGGGAATCTATTGAAGGTCCAGATGCAGACGTGGCTCTTACTCCGCACACAGTTCAAAGTGGGTGAAGCTGCCTGGGTAATTGGCTATGAAATAACTAACCTCTGGGAGAAAATTGCCCTCGTGCTTAATTGCTTGTGTTCAGGGTAACATGTAGCCACCTGGCTGATTAGTGCCCTTACCTATATTTACACCCACCCGAGTTTAAATGCAGGCGCTATTGTTGGCCTGGCTTTATGCATTCAGCGAGTGGCCCTGGTGGATTAAAGAAAATATGACCACCGAGGTCACTTTTTCTTTTCATTCTTCTTTTATCTCCTCCTGAATCCCCCGTTTCTTACATAAGGAGAGCAAATTCAACCCAAAATAAATCTGCTGGCTTTGATGGACCAGTAGTGGAATGAATTTGGTCCCAGTCGTTTCGTTTGGCCCTACGAAATGCTTAAAACGAGGAAGTAAAATCTGGCCGCCTGATAGAAGTCAGAAGGCAAAGCAGGTGAGTGAGTGAAAGAAAAGTGAAGCACTGAAACAGGGGAGAGAAAGTTGTCATGATTTTGTCATGGAAAAAAAAAAATATATCTTTGGGAACAGGTTGGAGAAGCACCTCTCAAAGATGGCATTGAGCTTTCTTGAGGTGGAAAGGTGGGGAGAGGATGATTTTCTGCTGTCCCCCACTATGTAGCAGCATTTGTGTTCAACTTTTCAGCAACTAAAATGTAAGGAAAACATTTCTTAGTGTCCAGTTCTGGGCTCCTCAATTTAAGAAGAACATTGAGACACTTGAATGTGTCGAGAGAAGGGCAACGAGGCTGGGGAGAGGCCTTGAGCACAGCCCTGTGAGGAGAGGCTGAGGGAGGTGGTGCTTAGCCTGGAGAAGAGGAGGCTCAGGGGAGACCTTGTTGCTGTCTGCAACTACCTGAAGGGAGGTTGTAGCCAGGTGTGGGTTGGTCTCTTCTCCCAGGCAACCAGCACCAGAACAAGAGGACACAGCCTCAAGCTGCGCCAGGGGAAGTTTAGACTGGAGGTGAGGAGAAAGTTCTTCATAGAGAGAGTTGTTAGTCATTGGAATGTGCTGCCCAGGGAGGTGATGGAGTCCCCATCCCTGGAGGTGTTCAAGAGGGGATTGGATGTGGCACTTGGTGCCATGGTTTAGTCATGACGTATAAGGTGACAGGTTGGACTTGATGATCTTTGAGGCCTCTTCCAACCTTGGTGATTCTGTAATGGTAATCAAATACTAGAATGGGTTGCCCAGAAGAGTTGCTGAGTCTCTACCCTTTGAGATACTGAAAACCTGACTGAACAGTCTTGGGCCACCTGCTTTAGCTGTCCTGGTGTTGAGTAGAGGAGTTGGAGTCAGAGAATCCACAGAGGTTGCTCCAACCTCAGCCTTTCTGTGCCTTTGTAATTTTGTGACACAGTATCTGGTTCTTATTTGCCTTAGTCTTACATCTGTCTGTGTTTTCTCTGTTTGGGTAAGTGGTTCATTTAGATGGTTTCCCTGGTAGGTATTTAAGGGCTTCAGCATTTATGTTTGCAAGCTCAGATTCCAGATGCTTGTGAGTATTGTTGATGGTGATAATGCTTTGTCCACAGTCAAAAAGAAGTGGCTTTATAAAACCCCTGCACCAGCACTGCTTGCTGTGTGGCTCCTCTTCCAGTCTGCAGCATGTTGGTCCCTGTAGTTGCTCCAGAAGTGCCTCAGTACAACAAGAGGTCAGAGCCTGGGTTCAGGTTGGTTTTGCTACTGCTGCTTGACACCATGCATGAACTTCCTGATCAGGAGTGGATTGCCATTCTGAAAGAGAGCATGGTGCAGACATCAGCAGCTACTTCATGCCACTAATACCTACATATTTGTAGAGCAACAAGGGATACCTGGCAGAGATGTAAGATGCCACAAATCTCACGAGAGAAGGACTTATATTCCCTAGAATTAGCCTGAGTTTTACCTGAAACAGTTTGCTGTGTCTAAGAAAACACAGGTTTTGCTTATGGAGATTTTGAATATAGGGCATGGTGTAGATGCAGCTCAGGGTTGGTAATTAATCATCACTGAGAGGGAGGTGAGGATCCCAGAAGAGGAAGTGTTTGAACCTACTCCAAAATCAGGGGGGAAAAAATATGAAGACTTTCCATTGGCCATAAGAATGTGAGGGTAGTACTGTACTGTTAGCTCCTGGAGTCATCTTATTGCTCAGAGACTTAGTTCTCTGACTTAAAAGAGGAAAAAGAACCCCACAACTCTGAAATTGCTCACTTGGAGAACATTTTTGGCTTGGAACTACCCAAAGATGTTGAAGGCCAGCAGAAAGGGAAAAGAAGTCGAATGTTGATGGTTTGTGAATTGCCTTTGTGCTGTTTTGATCTCCTGTGTTAGGCAGCGCTTCTGGGGGAAGCTGAGAGGTGTTTTCTTTGGGACCTGGACCCCTTTTAACTGGTTGTGCTCAGGGCCTTCAGTGTCTGCTGACTTTGGTGTCGACTGATTAGCATCCCTTGATGCCTAGCCCTCTGCTGATAAGATGCTCAGCCTGTAGGAAGGGGAAGTGGTTATGGCAAGGCGGTGTCAAAGGATAGTTTCTTCAGACACCACTTTCCCTGTCAATGCCTTGACAGCCTCATTTCTGCTGTTGCCTTGTTAGTGTTTTTGCTTCCCACCTGTCATGGAAAAACTGACAATTTCCTACTTTTAGAGCAGAAAAGCTGCAGTTCAGCATCTTTACAGAGGTGTGATACCTCGGCAACTTTGATTCCAGAAGACAACCTGAGCAGGAGTGTTACACTAGCCTGTACTGAGGAGGCTATGTTTGCCAAACAAATGCTTGGCACATACTTGGTTGGAAGTGATGGAGTTGCTGATGGAAGGAAACCCATGGGACAAAAGGTTTTTTTCTGCTTTGCTTAGCTAGCTTTGAGTCTGGCACTTTGTCTGAGCTTGTCATCCAGGGTCCTTCAACTGTCAGCCCTCTGTCTCCAGAGAGAAATTCATCCCAGCAGCTTTAGCTGGGAGGCCTGCTGTCTGTCTCCACTACCTATGGAGAAAGCATAGTCAAATAGCTTAGCTCAGGTGTCTGCGTTTTAGGAGCCCAATGTTCGGTGTGATTAATTCATCCAAAATAATGAATCCACTCTGCAGTTCTCTGACTGGTAAAGACATCTCCTTTTCAGTGTAATGCAGAAGACCTGGTTAAATTGGCAGTTTCTAGACAGCCTGGCTCCTCTCTGGGGAGATCAGAGGGTTTGGGTGAATCATAGAATGGTTTGTGTTGCAAGGGATCTTAAAGATCATCTAATTCCAAACCCCTGCTCTGTCCAGCCTTGTCTTGAACACCACCAGGGAGTGGGTATCCACAACCTCCCCGGGCAACCTGTGCCAGTGTCTCACCACCCTCACTGTGAAGAATTTCCTCCTAATATCCAGTCTAAATCTCCCCTCTTCCAGCTTCAACCCATTCCCCCTCATCACATCACATCACAACAAACCTTCATTAAAAAGTCTCTCCCCAGTGGTTTTGTAGGCCCCCTTCAGGTACTGGAAGGCTGCTGTAAGGTCTTCCTGGAGCCTTCTCTTCTCCAGGCTGAGCAGTCAGTCCCAATTTAGGCGAATGTTTCTATGTTGTGGAGTCTAAATGTTTTATGCTCTAAATCCTGTGGCACAAACTTCTCTCTCTCTTTTTTTTGCAGCTCTTTCTAAGACTTCTCTGTTTTCTTTCTGTGTGAATAGCTATTATTTTCCTCCTTCATTTACATAGCTGAGATAACCAGGCTATTTATTTTATTGATAAATATACTGATGTACATGAAGGTATGGGGGAGCTAATAGGAAGGTTTATTGCAATAAAATGCAATGAGTCTTCAAGAGTAGGATTAATACATCACAGCCTGAAGTGATAAGGACCTGACAAGGGTGATTTCCTTTAAAACTTAGTGGAGAGAGGTGTTATATATGTATGTATAGCCACAAGGATGGTGAGGGGACTTGAGCATCTCTCCTATGAAGAGAGACTGAGAGCCCTGGGGCTGTTTAGTCTTGAGAAGAGAAGGCTGAGAGGGGATCTCATCCATGTCTATCAAATTTGAGGGGTGGGTGTCAAGTGGAGAAGGCCAATCTCTTTTTGGTGGTGTGCAGTAGTAAGACAAGGAGCAGTGGACACAAACTTGAACATTGGAGGTGTTCAGGAGGAGACTTGATGGGGTGCTTGGTGCCATGGTTTAGTTGTTTAGGTGGTGTTGGATTGGTTGATGGGCTGGATGCGATGATCTTGAAGGTCTCTTCCAACCTGGTTTATTTGTTGTATTGCATTCTATTGTATAAAAGGTTTCACCTCAACATGAGGAGAAACTTCTTTGCAGTGAGGGTGACAGAGCCCTGGGGCAGGCTGCCCAGAGAGGTTGTGGAGTCTGTTTCACAAGAGACTTTCAAAGCCTGTCTGGATGTTTTCCTGTGTGATCCTGCTCTGGCAGGGGGGTTGGACTAGATGGTCTTTCAAGGTCACTTCAACCCTTAACATTCTGTGGTTCTGTGGAAGCCATTAGGCAGGAAATGGAGAAACTGGGTTCTACTTTGGTGCTCCTAGAGTCTGTTTCTCCATGCCTTCCACAGCTTCCTTTTGGTGCTAACACCCTTTGCCCTGGCTCTGCACAGGCAATACCTGTGTGGTCTACCCTAGGTGATCTTGCTTTTGGCCAGGGGTTGGATGTGATGATCTCTGGGGGTCCCTTCCAACCTCTAAGATCCTATGATTCTGTATAAAACTTGACATCAGGAGACACCACAGACCTAAATATTGAGATAAAAATAGTGTGACAGGAAAAGATGAAGTTAACAACTATTTTCCAGTCAGCATAATCTGGGGAAAGTGCATAAATTCCTGGGCAGGAATGAGAAATTGCCTCCCTTAACTCCATTGTGTTATAATGAGGACCTTCCACATGCATTAAAAACGGAGCCTTTGGAACCTAGCAATAAGAAAAAGAAAGAGAGAAAAAAGAGCTCATTTATATTACAGATTTATTTAAGGATGGATGTTTTAAATTGTTTGACCAATTTGCAGAGGATTTTAATATTCCTAGAGCTCAGTTTTGCCATTTTCTTCAGATAAGCCATGCTGGTCTTTGTGAATTAAAAGGGGGGGGGGAAGGTATAGAAATGCAAATGTCACAGATTGAAAAATTGTTGTACAAAGAGACTGTCTCACTAAATTGATTTCAAGGCTATGTGGGACATTGTCAGTACCCTTAGACAAAGGCAAATTGGAAGTTCAAGAGCAAAAGGCGAGAGATTTAGGTAAAGAAGTCAGTGTGGAAGAGTGGAAACAGACAGTGTAATAAAATGGTTTTTATGAAAGCGAGACACCAAGTTGTTCAATTTAATTATGGCCTCTTCAGGGAACACATTTATGTCCTCTTCAGTTGCAGAAATACATAAAGAAGTTGTTCCTACACTCTAATAACAGGAAGATAGAATAGGATAGGATAGGATAGGATAGGATAGGATAGGATAGGATAGAATAGAATAGAATAGAATAGAATAGAATAGAATAGAATAGAATAGACCAGGCTGGAAGAGACCTTCAAGATCATCGTATCCAACCTATCATCCAACACCACCTAATCGACTAAACTATGCAACCAAGCACCCCATCAAGTCTCCTCCTGAACACCTCCAGTGATGGTGATTCTACCACCTCCTCGGGCAGCCCATTCCAATGGGCAATCACTCTCTCTGCGTAGAACTTCCTCTTAACCTCCAGCCTAAACTTCCCCTGGCGCAGCCTGAGACTGTGTCCTCTTGTTCTAGTGCTGGTTGCCTGGGAGAAGAGACCAACCTCTGCCTGGCTACAACCTGCCTTCAGGTAGTCGTAGAGAGCAATAAGGTCACCCCTGAGCCTTCTCTTCTCCAGGCTAAGCAACCCCAGCTCCCTCAGTCTCTCCCCATAGGGCTTGTGTTCCAAGCCCCTTACCAACTCCGTTGCCCTTCTCTGGACACCTTCCAGCATCTCAACATCCTTCCTAAACTGAGGAGCCCAGAACTGGAAACAGTCCTCGAGGTGGGGCCTAACCAGTGCAGTGTACAGGGGCAGAATGACCTCCCTGCTCCTGATGGCCACACTGTTCCTGATGCAGGCCAGGATGCCAGTGGCCCTCCTGGCTGCCTGGGCACACTGCAGGCTCATGTTCAGCCTATCATCTACCAGCTCCCCCAGGTCCCTCTCTGCCTGGCCACTCTCCAGCCACTCTGACCCCAGCCTGTAGCACTGCCTGGGGTCGTTGTGGCCAATGTGCAGAACCCAGCACTTGGATGTGTTCAGTCTCCTGCCCTTGGCCTCTGCCCATCTGTCCAGCCTGTCGAGGTCCCTCTACAAAGCCTCTCTACCCTCCAGCAGATCAACTCCTGCCCCTAGCTCGGGCAAATTTACTGGTGGTGGACTCAATGCCCTCATCCAGATCATCAATAAAGATGTTGAAGAGCATGGGCCCAGCACTGATCCCTGGGGCACACCACTGGTGCCTGGCTGCCAGCTGGCTGTGGCACCATTCACCACCACTCTCTGGGCTCAGCCCTCCAGCCAGCTTCTAGCCCAAGAGAAGATACTATATACTGCATGGGAGGGGGGAGGGGGAGCATATACCTCTCCCGAAGTATTATGTGGACATCAAACACTCTCAGATAAAGGTTTCAGACATTCTGCTATGCAAAATGAGATCTTTAGGCGTGTTTAGACTGAATTATAAAGACCTGTTGATTACACCAGTGGGAGAGAGAGGGGTTTTTGATGTGTTTCAAGTGTTTTTAACAATTTTTTTTCTGTGTGTTTAAACAGACTTCAGAAGGCCAGAGGAGAAAGATGGTCTGTGTGATCTGTGGTGGAATCTTTAATTCATCCTAAGCCTCAGAAATTTAATGTCACTGAATATACCATCATGACAGAGGTTGGAAGGGACCTCTGGAGGTCGTCTGGTCCAACCCACCCCCTGCTAAAGCCGGGTTGCCTGGATCAGGTTGCACAAGAACGTGTCCAGGTAGGTTTTGAAAGCCTCCAGAGAAAGGGGACTCCATAATCTCTCTGGGCAGCCTGCTCCACTTCTCCAGCACCCTCAAAGTCAACAAGTTTAAAAATATTATTAGATATTCCACAAGGGTGATGAGACAGAAGAAAAGAATTCAATACTTGAGAGGTGTTAGAGGTCAGGTGGAAGTGAAGAGCCTGCAAGCACGCAGAGAATGGAGATGCTGGGATGTGACCAACACCTAGCACTGACTGTGTGAAAAGAAGTGAAAAATCTCAGGGTACTGCAATGCTATAATAGTGCAAATTCTCAGAGATTTAGTCCAAGAAAGTACAGAGGCAATCACTAAAAGGCTTAAGAGTTTTGATTTTTCCCCCTGATGGCTGACTTGAGAATGTCTTGACTCAGGATGGTGGTGGGATTGCCACAAAAGGATTCAGCTCTGTGAAGGCTGGTGAGTCATTCATATTGCAAGTGGGTACCTAGCTCAGATGGACAGAACAGGTCCTTTCTCCATTGCTGATGATGTGGGGAAGATGAGCTGGGATTTCTGCTGGGGATTCTGCCTGTGACTAAGTGTTGGGGTCCAGAAAGTTCAATGCAGTGCTCTATTCAAGAAACATGTGGACATGGCACTTCAGGGCATGGTTTTATGGCTGTGGTGGTCTTAGGTTAAAGGTTGGACTCAATGATCTTAAAGGTCTCTTCCAATCAAAACAATTCTATGATTCCCCTGCTGCAGTTGCCTTATATGTCAGCTATTATTGATTAGGTAGCATTGGGTGATAGGTTGGACTTGATGATCTCAAAGGTCTTTTCCAAAGTAGTTAATTCTATTCTATGGATACCTCTGCTTTGGGCTCTTTTGGCTCCCCTCAGCTTTTCAGCCTGGTGATAGAAGCTTGATGAAGTCATGAAGAGTAAGGTTAAAACTTGTTTCCTTTTTGCTGTTGACAAAGTCATAGAGAATCACAGAATTGTTTTGGTTGGAGAAGACCTTTAAGATCATTGAGTCCAACCATTATCTAACTACCAAGTCTGGTGCTAAACCATGTCCCTTAGCACCACGTCTCTGCATGTCTGGCCTTATCTGTTGGGGCAAGATCAGGGGAACAAAATCAGCACAGCTGCTGCAGAGTAGGTTTTTAATTTGTAGATACTTTAAGTAATCCCCAGGATGGACAAACTGTCCTGGTATTTCAGGATACTGGAGGTCCAGTTCCAACTGTCATGTTGGAATAGCTGAGAAGCAAAATGTCCAGTCTTTTGGGTGCTAGATACCAGATCTCCCACTTCCCTTTCCACCTC
The DNA here is from genome assembly GCA_015227895.2 of Colaptes auratus. Classification (NCBI taxonomy): domain Eukaryota; kingdom Metazoa; phylum Chordata; class Aves; order Piciformes; family Picidae; genus Colaptes; species Colaptes auratus. Next base: position 4,422,795 of record CM037644.1, read on the forward strand.
TGAGCCAAAAGGCTGCTGTAGCAGCTTCAAGCAGTCAGATGTATCTGATGCATCAGTACCAGGCTACTAGCTGTGCAAACTCAACAGCCTGATCCACTGAGGCAAAGGCAAGGAGTAGAAAACATAATCCCCCTGGCTGAGTCACTAGTTTCATAGTTTCATACTTTCAGTCAGGGTTGGAAGGGACCACAAGGATCATCTGGTTCCAACCCCCCTGCCACGGGCAGGGACACTCTACACTAGATCAGGCTGGCCAGAGCCTCATCCAGCCTGGCCCCAAACACCTCCAGGGACAGGGCCTCAACCACCAGGATATTCCAACAGGATAGTTGGACTATCCTGCAAACAAAAACTCCTATCAGAACATGTAATTGGCAATAACCTGTGCCAGTTATTTCCCCCCTGTGTGAACATACCTTGGCTCTAGCAGTGAGAGGAAGACAATTTAATGAAGTAGGGCAAATGGGCAGGTTCTTCAGCCTTGTAGAACCGTGCTGTTTGTCTTTACTGGTAGCTGCAGGTGGTGGAGACACATGGAGCTCACACCTTCTGCATAGTTTGTGCCAAACCCTTCTCTCTTATCTCTGGGACTGTCAGTCACACGTTCTGCACATTCAGTGGGACTCTTTGTGCCTGAGAATTTGGGTGACTAACGCCTGCAGCATGTGCGAACAGACAGCAACAATGTGCCGCAAGAACTGGAAGCAGTCTTCCCCTTGGCAGGACAGAGGCAGAGCTTCATCAGCCAGTCTCTCAGTTCCAGATTAGGAATGCTGATTTGAAGTTCTCTGTGCAATTTGAAGCTCTGTCTGGTAGAAAGCTAAGTTGTGCTTTGATATTGGCTGCCCATAATTTTCTTCCAGTGACATGACAAGAGGATCAGTCTCTTCTCCCTCGTGTCAGGTGACAGAACAAGAGGAAGTGGCCTCAAGTTGCACCAGGGGAGGTTTGGGTTGGATATTAGGAAACATTCTGGAGCCCCTCTAACAAGAGGGATCTGGAGGTGCTGGAAGGTGTCCAGAGAAGGGCCAGGAGGATGAGCAGAGGGATGGAGCACCTCTCCTATGAGGACAGACTGAAGGAGTTGGGGCTGTTCAGTCTGGAGAAGAGAAGGCTCCCAGGTGACCTAATTGTGGCCTTCCAGTATCTGAAGGGGTCTACAAGAAGGCTGGGGAGGGACTTCTTAGGATATCAGGTAGTGATAGGACTAGGGGGAATGGAATGAAGCTGGAGGTGGGGAGATTCAGACATGAGGAGGAAGTTCTTCCCCATGAAAGTGGTGAAGCCCTGGAATGGGTTGTGCAGGGAGGTGGTTGGGGCCCCATCCCTGGAGGTCTTTAAGCCCAGGCTGGATGAGGCTCTGGCCAGCCTGTTGTAGTGTGAGGTGTCCCTGCCCATGGCAGGGGGGTTGGAACTAGATGATCCTTGTGGTCCCTTCCAACCCTGACTGATACTATGATACTATGATTTCTTTAGTGAAAGGGTGGTCAGGCATTGGAACAGGCTGCCCAGGGAGGTGGTGGAGTCACCATCCCTGGAGGTGATAAAACAACGTGTAGACATTGCACTGTGAGCCGTGGTTTAATGGCCATGGTGGCATTAGAGCAACAGTGAACCTTGGAGGTCTTTTCCAGCTGAAGCAATTCTATGTTTCTATGACAAGGCTATCAGGCACATAAGCTTATCTTCACCCACTCTGCTCAGGAAATGGTAGTACTACTTACTAAACCCCTGTAAAATGAAAGGGGATGTTTGTCACGTTCCATCAAGTTTTCTGCTCATCATCTGGAGTCGACTCATTCTTCTCAGTCCTAAAGGAATGTGTGCTCTTCCTCCTGGCAAATAAACAGACATGTGGAAGACCAGCAGCTTAGAGGAGGAAACAAAAGGGAAGGCTTCAAATGTAGTCTTACTAATGAGTTAATCAGCACGTTTGAATGCTAATAAGCAGGAGCTAGTAACTGGATCATCTCCTTTCTATTGTCCACTGGGAAGCTACATTTAGGAAATTAAGTCAAAATTTGTATTTAGCTCACTTTTCTTATGAATTAATGTACATTCTCAAACAGACTATGCAGCAGTATCCTTGGCATCTGCTTTTTGTCTGCTTCCTTTCTTCATTAATAATTACTATTCTCTAATAAAAATTAGAGGAGGGAGGAAATAATACTAATCATGAATTCCAGCACTGTCAAGCAGAGATCATCATTAGAGCCTTGTTTAAAGGAATGCCTGTGGTTCTTGTCTTTGCATCTGGAGTAGCTGTTTGCCTTCTGTGACATCAGGAAAATCTTTCTTCCTGACTCACATGCCTGTTTTGCCAAAGCACTAGCTTTCATTTCAGAGAATCCTAGAATGGTTTGGGTTGGAAGGGACCTCAAAGATTATCTAGTTGCAAACCCCTGCCATGGGCAGGGTCACCTTCCACTAGACCAAGTTGCTCAAGGCCCCATCCAACTTCATGCTGAATGCTTCTAGGGAAGGGGCATCAACAACCTCCCTGGATAGCCTCTTCCAGTGTCTCCTCACCCTCACTATAAAGAATGCCTTGACCTCCAGTCTGAATCTCCTCTCTTCCAGCTCAAAGCCACTGCCCCTCACCCTGTTACTACAAGCCCTTATAAAATAGTCCCTCTCCAGTTTTCTTGTAGGAGCATCAGCGTTGCTGGGCTGAGGCAAGAAAGGGGAACCCAAATGCTCTCAGCTGTCAGGTATGCTCAGAGCCTTTGGAAGTGTGAGGCAGGTCATTTAAATTCCTTGCATTTGCAGGGGTGGCAGAAAAAATGTTTGATCATTGTTTCTTCAAGTCTGCTGCACAGGGTTGCTCAGGAGGCTCTGGAGAACTCAGCAGAGCAGTCACGGACAGCGGCCTCGGGGAGTCGGAGCCTGCATCTGTGTGGCTGTTCCCAGTCCTCACACCTCCTGCTTGGAGGCAGTGGGTTGCTCTTGTCAGCCACGTAGATAACTGTGACTAAGATGAGGCATGTGGATGTGGGCAGCAGCTCCTGCACTACCAGTAAGTAAGATCCCTTCCTGCAATGGGTAAAGCAGAAGGAGCTGCCCTGGGTGCAAGCATGCAGGACAGATTGACTTGCTGGAAGCGGTTTTCTGGGCACCTCAGTACAGGAGAGATGTGGAGGTGCTGGAGTGAGTGCAGAGGAGGGGAAGGAAGCTGGGGAAGGGCCTGGAGAATAAACCTGATGAGGAGAGACTGAGGGAACTGGGGATGGTTAGTTTGGAAAAGAGGAGGTGGAGGGGAGACCTCACTGCTCTCTACAGCTATCTGAAAGGAGGTTGTGGAGAGGCTGGTGCTGGTCACTTCTCACAGAATCACCAAGGTTGGAAGAGACCTCAAAGATCATCAAGTCCAACCTGTCACCACAGACCTCATGATTAAACCATGGCACCAAGTGCCACGTCCAGTCCCTTCCTGAACAGCTTCAGGGATGTTGACTGCACCACCTCCCTGGGCAGCACATACCAATGGCTAACAACTCTCTCTGGGAAGAACTTTCTCCTCACCTCGAGGCTAAACTTCCCCTGGCACAGCTTGAGACTGTGTCCTCTTGTTCTGGTGCTGGCTGCCTGGGAGAAGAGAGACTAACCCTGTCCTGGCTGCAACCTCCCTTCAGGTAGTTGTAGAGAGCAATAAGGTCTCCCCCTGAGCCTCCTCTTCTCCAGGCTAAGCAACCCCAGCTCCCTCATCCTCTCCTCACAGGGCTGTGCTCCAGACCCCTCCACAGCCTCGTTGCCCTTCTCTGGACACATTCAAGTCTCAATGTCCTTCTTAAACTGAGGGGCCCAGAACTGGACACAGTACTCACAGGTAACTAGTGACAGAACAAGAGGGAATGGCCTCAAGTTGTAACTGGGTAGGTTTAGACTGGACAGTAGGAAAAGGAAATTCACAGAAAGAGTGGTCAGGCATTGGAATGTGCTGCCCAGGGAGGTGGTTGAGTTGAATCACCAGCCCTGGTTGTGTTTAAAGGTCATTTGGATGTGGTGCTTGGGGGATATAGCTTAGGGGTGCACCTTGTAGAGCAGGGTTATCAGTTGGACTTAGTGATCCTGAAAATCTTTTCCAACCTGGCTGTTTCTGTGATTCTGTGATCCCACCAAGCAGGTGGCAGCTGAACACCAAACCTCCTGATACGTAGTGCAATAGAGAACAACTTGGCTTCTCCTATTAGTTTTTGTAGTTACCATTAAAGGCAATAGCACAACTCACATTATATCAGGCCCAATTACACTAGTGCCTGCTTCTATTTTTTTTTCCATCTTCTCTTTTTTTTTTCTTTCATGCTGTGGCATTTCCTTTCCCTTGAAAACACTCTTTCACTCAGTCTAGCAATTAACTGCTTGAACAGTATAATAAGGAAGCAATTAAGAGGTGACAGAGAAAAATTAACACTCCATTTCACATTAAAGGCCAAGTGAGTATCCTGGCCATTGTGAGTTAAATGTGTCTTTGAAAACCTGTAGTTTGGATGTATTTTCCTTTTGAATAAGAAGCCAGCTCCATGTTTTTTTGTCTAGAGTCCCAATCTGAAAATGGATGATAACTAATTGGGTGCTGTCTGCTTCAACAGGCTGTATTAATTGTAGTTTGTTCTCCTCTGAGTGTCAAGGAAAACAAAATCTTTGTAATATGTAGGCACAATGTAGGCAGCCTTAATCTGAATATGCATGTGCCAGAGCAAATAAAGCAAACCACTGCATGCAATGTTGCCATGACAGGCAGTATTTGCATAATAAATAACAGCTATCATGAGACTTTTCTTTTATGAAGTTCTCTGCTGTGTTGTCAGCTCTAAGAGCCTGCAATAAAGGAGGCAATATTGAGAAAGTAAGAGTGTGTTTGGCTTGCAGATGCAACAGCCCGACCACAGCGGTGGTTAAGGGGAAGCGATTCCGGACGCGCCAGCAGAATGCAGAGGGCTGCGTTGCTTTGCAGGCAGCAGCTGGTGGACTGGGCAGGGACTCGTGCAAAAGGATGCTCCAAAGGGTTGTTGGGTAAGCCTAGATGTGTCCAGCTCTGTGCTGTGGAGGCTGTGGGTTTGGCGTGAGGTCATTGGCTCGGCTTAGAATCACTGAATCTCTAAGATCATCAAGTCATAGAATCATAGAATCAATAACACTGGAAAAGACCTCAAGGATCATCAAGTCCAACCTCTTGCCCAACACCTCGTGACTACTAGACCATGGCACCAAGTGCCAAGTCCAATCCCCTCTTGAACACTTCCACCAGTTCCCTGGGCAGCCCATTCCAATGGCTAACAACTCTCTTTGTGAAGAACTTTCTTCTCACCTCAAGCTTAAACTTCCCCTGGTGCAGCTTGAGACTGTGTCCTCTTGTTCTGGTTGCCTGGGAGAAGAGACCAACCCCCACCTGGCTACAACCTCCCTTCAGGTAGTTGTAGAGAGCAAGAAGGTCTCCCCTGAGCTTCCTCTTCCCCAGGCTGAACAACCCCAGCTCCCTCAGCCACTCCTCATAAGACTTGCTCTCTAGACCCTTCACCAGCTTTGTTGCTTCCACACAGCATGGAGCCAAAGTCCTCCTTTGTGACAATCTAACAAGTGGGACATGGTGGAGACAGTTTAAACGGTGCTGCTTTGTAGTTTCTAAGCAGCCTAACACTCCAAACTTTGGTGGAAGTTGGTAAGTTCAAGATGTACTGACAGAGCTCTAGGATTGGGATGTGACAGTGAAACCATGTTTGCTACTAATTTCAGAGAAGCTGGGGCCAGTCCCCAGCATCAGGGTTGAGTGTCTGCGTGGTTTTGCAGAGCTCTTACTTCAGAGCTGGTGGTTTCTGCTCTGTCTCCAACATGTGTCTGTCCTGCCAGGTCTCCTGTGCCAGAGCAGGAGACAAGAACAACCTGCAGGTATTTTCCTCTGTTTTGTGCCAGGGGAACTCTGTCCTTCTTTGGATCAAGGCCTTTTTGAGGCTCTTGATGCTGTTCTGTCTTCGATACCTGGAATGCAGACCCTTCAAGCAGAGCTGGTTAAATAAATATGTTTCTAATCCCATCTTCAGCTGAAAGGTTTCAAACCTCAGAGTGCAGCAAAACTTTCATGATCAAATCCTAAAGCTCTGGTGAGGCTCCTTGGCTTTGGGGGTTCATTACAAGTTGTAAGCAGTGGTTCACTGGGGAGTCAATGAATATTGATAGTCAGCTTGGGCATGGTTTCAAGTGAATATGTTGTGGAATTTGATATTAAAATCCATGGCTTTGATGCAATACCAGCTGAAAGGGAGAGAGGTTTCAGCTAGACTTTACTTTGAGCCTTTTACTTGCCTTTTGTTGAAATGAAGGGGAAACATAGATGAAGTCAAGCATGGATTCCAAAATCTTGGGGAGAGCAAAGGGAAGGCCTAAAATGGAACATAAGAAAGGACCTTAGGAGGGAATTAAGTGTAATAATGAATCCAAAGCTGAGACTGATTACTTGGGGGTGAATGAGCATGGGGGGAAATGGCTATTTTGGCACAGATTATTGTCCTGGCATGTTGGAAGTGGAGGACCAGCTTGAGAAGGCATCTGCAAGGCTCCCTGAAGCAGATGCTGCAGACAGTAATGAGCCTGGTCAGAGGTGGATTTGTTGAGCAATCCAGTTTGTCATTTAATTCTGAAATGGAATGAGTATGGTGACTTTTACACCCAATCAGACTGTGGCCAGGGTAATCTCTCTGATCCTCTTTGGTTGTGAGTAGCAGCCTTCCTGTTCCTATGCCAGAAAGTTGCACTGAGGCTTTCCAGACTTGTGGAAGGCAAAGCCCCAAGCTCTGGAAAATCTGAACCAACCAAACAAGTGCTGTCAAGTTTTGTGTGTGTGGCTTTAATGAGGTTTTATCAGGATTTCAGTTGAGGAGGTAGATGTGACTAGACTGAATGCTCTTAGGTGTGATTTAAATCAGGAGCTAACTCTTTTGTCCCATCCCAACCTTTTCTAATAGAACTTAACTGATGAGGAAGCTGATAGTACTGGAGTTCTGCTAACACTGGCCTGGTGTGTGGACTGCCAGAGGGAGAGTTATTGCTGGTAACTCCTCATCTTTTCCATGACTTGTTGAAAAGTAAGACAATGATGAAACTTGCAAGAGGCCTTTCAGAGTGTAAAGCAAAAGTTACTGTGTCCTTGGTGTCATCTGGTCTTTTAGAATCTGCATAGTTTTACAGAACACAGAATTAACCAGGTTGGGAAAGACCTTTGAGACCATCAAGTCCAACCTATCATGCAACACCATCTAATCAACTAAACCATGGCTCTAAGTGCCTCATCCAGGCTCTTTTTAAACGCTTCTGGTGATGGTGAGTCTACCACCTCCCTGGGCAGCACATTCCAATGGCCAATCACTCTTTCTGGGTAGAATTTCTTCCTAACAAGCAGCCCAAACCTCCCCTGGCACAGCTTGAGACTGTGTCCTCTTGTTCTGCCACAGGTTGCCTGGGAGAAGAGACCAACCCCCACCTGGCTACAGCCTCCCTTCAGGTAGTTGTAGATGGCAATAAGGTCTCTCCTGAACCTCCTCTTCTCCAGGCTAAGCAACCCCAGCTCCCTCAAACTCTCCTCACAGGGCTGTGCTCCAGACCCCTCCCCATCTTTGTTGCCCTTCTCTGGACACGTTCCAGCAACTCAACACCTTTCCTAAACTGAGGGGCTCAGAACTGGACACAGGACTCAAGGTGTGGCCTAACCAGTGCTGAGCACAGGGGCAGAATGACCTCCCTGCTCCTGCTGGTCCTACAATTCCTGATGCAGGCCAGGATGCCATTGGGCTTCTTGACCACCTGGGCACACTGCTGGCTCATGTTCAGCCTATTTGATTTATCTACATTTACTGTATTTATTTACAGCTGTAGTTTCTTCCTTTTATTTTCCTTCTCTTTATTAGCCAGTAAGGAACAAGCTGACCGTCAGTCGATCCGTTAGGGGCAAGCAATCATTTTCAGGCTTTCTTTTGCTCTGAGTGGAAGAAACGACAGCTTTCTCTGGGTGTATCTCTTTTTCTCCCCCCCCCCATCCTTAGCTAATGGCTGGATCATGCAATATCTATAGCACCTAATATCTTCCCCTAAACAGAAGAGAATAAAAAGTCTCTTCAAAGGGGCGAGCCTAGATCTCATACAACAGCACAGCGTGTGTCAATTCACACCGTGTCATGTGACGTGGAACTACTTAATACAGCCTGACTTGGAGTGACATTTGTATTGCCCGTATCATAGAATGTAAAAATAACACTTACTTTCACAAGTGAGTAATTATCTTTTCCAGCTGATGGGATGTTGCTATTTGCAGGTCAAAATGAGGTTAAAAAAACCACAAAACAAACAACCAAACCCCCACCCCAACAAACAGCAAACCAAACCAAACCGACCGAAAACCCAACACCAAGCGGTAAGGGTTAGCGAGCTGCCTCAGAAAGAAATGTTGTGGTAAGGGGAAGAGGTTTGATGAGGCTCTAACCACGCTGGCAACAGGAGTGAAAGGAATGGTTCTGCTCATGAAAGGGTGGCTCTGCCTTTAGATGTGATGTGAACTTAAAGCAGGGGGAAATGCAGGGAGGAGATCTCAGCTTTCGAGCAACAGGCTTGTGAGCTAATTAAGGCCAAAGGACACAGGTTTAAGGAAGGAGAAGAAAACATTATACATTGGCCACGACTGAGGGCATGTTTGTGTCCTCCATCTAATCCTGCCCATCGCACCGCGGTAGACTAATAATGCACAGACACCCCGAAGGTCTGCAGATCGCTGGGCAAAAGAGAACCAGCTCTGGATGCTCTCCTCCCCATCCCACCACTGTGGGATGGGTCTCAGGTGTAGTCTTACCCTGAAAACACTGAAATTTGTGGTTTGTTTATTTATAAAGATCCTAATTTGATGTGCAGTTAGGAGCTGTGAATCCTATGAATGCTGGTTAGGGAAGTAGCTTATGAGTCGTGAGAGTTACCAGCAGCCTAAGGTACTTTCTCTGCTCACAAGAAAATCATAGAATCATAGAATTGTCAGGGTTGGAAGGGACCTCGAGGATCATCCAGTTCCAACCCCCCTGCCATGGGCAGGGACACCTCACACTAGAGCAGGTTTCTCAGAGTCACAGCCAGCCTGGCCTTAAAAACCTCCAGGGATGAGGCTTCCACCACCTCCCTGGGCAACCTGTTCAGGTCTCTCCCCACCCCGTGGGGAAGAACTTCTTCCTAACATCCAATCTGAATCTACCCATTTCTAGTTTTGCTCCATCCCCCCTCAGTCCTATCACTCCCTGACACCCTCAAAAGTCCCTTCCCAGCTTTCTTGTAGCCCCCTTCAGACACTGGAAGGCCACAAGAAGGTATTCTCGGAGCCTTCTCTTCTCCAGACTGAACAGCCCCAACTCTTTCAGTCTGTCCTCATAGGAGAGGTGCTCCAGCCCTCTGCTCATCCTCGTGGCCCTTATCTGGACACATTCCAGCACCTCCAGATCCTTCCTGTACTAGGGGCTCCAGAATTGGACACAGTGCTCCAGGTGGAGTCTCACCAGAGCAGAGTAGAGGGGAAGAATCACCTCCCTCAACCTGCTGGCTCTGTTTCTCTTGATGCAGCCCAGGTTCTGGTTGGCTTTCTGGGCTGCAAGTGCACACTGTTGGCTCACGCAGGTGTGTATCACAGTACCACCAAGGTTGGAGCAGCTAGCATGCCTTATCCATCAATCTCCATCTGCACATGGTGCTCTGGGACATTCTGCATGATGCCTTTCCTAAGCCCAGGAACTGCAGGTGGATGTCACCTTCCAAAAGTGGCTGTGGGAAGACAGGTGGCAAAGGCATCCTGCCATGGGCAAATTCCCTGCAAGGATTTGCGTGGAGGGCGGTAAACGGCTCCATTTCTCAGAGCACTGGATGATTTCTGCCAGCTGCCTGGGTGACAGCGTTTCTTGGAGGAACTTTCCTCCTCCAGTGGTACCTTAAGCCCTGAAAGACAAGAAACACATCAGCAGTGTGCTTTGTAAGACGCTTGCGGGCATAACTTTGTAATCTGGTTGCTTTCTGCGGAGCTGCACAGCTCAGAGCAAAATTGCACCTTGTGCAATGTGCTGGCACTGGTGTGCTCCTTTAACTCCAGACTTCTATGACCTTGGAAATAGGAGTTGTAAATTTATTTCAGCCATTTTCACAGGTTTTTTTTTTTCTTTGGTTGGGTTGGTTGTGTTTGGGGGTTTTTTTTCTTCCCATTATTATTTTTAATGAAGCTACAAAAAGAGGCTCGCAAGTGAGTATTTCTTGTTCTCTTTGCCATGGCCCCATGCTGCCACTGCCATGGCAACCACGAAATCTCCTCTCCTTCCCTATCAGGTCTTGTCTGCTCAGCTGGGGAGCTCCTGCTTAGTGATGCCACAGGCATGGCAGCGCTGCTTTCCAGTACCAGGACCGCTGCTTCCTCTTTCCTGCCTGCCACCCTGCAGTAAGTGGCGATGGGAGCGTTTCTCCCCTCCTCTCTCCACCCCAGCATAGCCCAGGGGAACGGTTACAGTTTTGCTGGGTGAAATTCACGTGAGTTAAGGTCTTCCACTTGCAAAGGTGCAAGCATGATATTTTGTAGACATGCTTGAGTGCTCCACAGCATTTCGCATGGAAAACGGACAGTTGCATTGATTTTGTAGATCAAATTTGGAAGCTTTAAGAAGCGTTAACGCATGCTCCCTTTGGGGGATGTCTTCTTCTTTACACAGGGAGGAGAGGACACAGCGAATCTTGGGGCTGACCATGACAGACAATTTTGCCACCCACCATGGAATAAGGATTTATTAGTTTGTTGATCTCCCCTGGGGGACCTGAGTGCATAAAAGCAGGAATTGTGCTGACTCGGGCGGGAGCAAGGAGCATGTTCCACTTGAAGGCAAAGGGTTTTGCTGCACAATCCAGGGGATATAGGCTGGATGAGCTCAGCTGTCACTCAACTCTGTTAATCCCTCAAATCTTACAGTGCTCGGGATTAATTTCTCTAAATATTGTGCCAAATATAATAGTCTCTCTATCTCCCACACTGTTAGATGTGTATGAACTACAAGGAGCTTATTGTCTCCTTAATAGGATTCAGTTCTAATTCTGAAGTCATAAAGCCTAAGTTTAAAATGTAATAACTTATTAAACCCCCCCTCCCCCCAAAAAAATATTTGCCAAAGGTAGAAGACTAACAGCTGGGCAGTTGTAAAGCCCTAATGCTGGGTTCTGCTGGTGCTCTTTGCACCAGTGCTACAGCAGGAGCAGCCCAGGTAAGAGTTGCTTTTGCTTGCTTCTGCTTTATCCTGGCACAGAAGATTTGCAGAGCGACAAAGAAGAAGTAACAATTTCTTTTCCAACCAGGTTGGAAAAGACCTCAGAGATCATCAAGTCCAACCTATGACCTAATACCTAACACCTCCTGACAACTAAACCGTGGCTCCAAGTGCCACATCCAAGCCTGTTTTGAACACCTCCAGGGATGGGGACTCCACCACCTCCCTGGGAGAGTGCAGGTAAGACACTTCTGATTGTTTTAGCAAAACAGCAGTCCTTTCAGGTGAGCTTTCAGGGGTAAAAGGCTAGCAGGTCATTCTGTGAACCCATGAAGTTCAGCAAGGGCTACTGTCGAGTCCTGCAACTGGGGAAGAATAACCCTCTGCACCAGTCCAGGTGAGGGGTTGACCTACTGGAAAGCAGCTCTGTGGAAAAGGACCTGGAAGTGATGGTGGACAACAAGTTCCCCATCAGCCAGCAGTGTGCCCTTGAGGCTAAGAAGGCCAGTGGTGTTCTGGGGTTCATGAAGAAGAGTGTAGCCAGCAGGTTGAGGAGGTTCTCCTCTCCTCTGCCCTGGTAAGGCCATACCTGGAGTATTGTTTCCTATTCTGGGCTCCCCAGTTCAAGAGAGACGGGGAAATACTGGAGAGCATCCAATGGATGGCCACAAAGATGCAAAGGGAGACTGGAGCATCTCTTTTATGAGGGGGGGCTGAGACCTGGAGGCTGTTTAGCCTGGAGAAGTGCAGTCTGAGGGGGAATCTTCTCAATGCTGATCAATAGCTAAAGGCTGGAGGTCAAGAGGATGGGGCTGGGCTCTTTTTAGTAGTGCTCAGTGACAGGACAAGAGGTAATGGGCACAAACTTAAACATAGAAAGTTCCACCTAGACATGAGGAGGAACTTCCTTATTTTGAGGGTGCTGGAGCCCTGGAGCAGGCTGTCAGAGAGGTTGTGGACGCTCCTCTGGAGGCTTTCCAAACCTGCCTGGACACAGTCCTATGCAACCTGCTATGGGTGACCCACTGCAGGGGGGGTGGACTAAGTGATCTCCAGTTGTCTCTTCCAACCCCTGCTCTTCTGTGACACTGTGATTTGTCTTGTGGACGGCCTGTTACAGCTGGGGACTACCCACTGGAGAGTTGATCCTGTACTATTACACTTCCTTACTGTGCTAGCTTCAGCCACGCATAGTGGGTTGCATAGACTCAGGTTCTTAGGACTTGTTTCTGGGCTCACAGGGCTGTGAGGTTGAGCATTAGTAGCCAT
>CM037644.1:4435821-4451735 GCA_015227895.2 Colaptes auratus
CACATCTACATGATTCTTGGACCCCTCCAGGAATGGCAACCTCAGCACCCCCCTGGGCAGCCTGTTCCAATGCCTCATCTGTCTCTGTAAAGAAGTTTTTCCTGATGCCTGATCTAAACCTCCTCCTGCACAACTCAATCCCATTTCCTGTCATCCTATCACTGGTTACTTGGGAGAAGACACCAATGCTGGCCTCACTCCAACCTCCTTTTGTGTAGCTGTAGAGAGCAATAAGATCTCCTTTCAGCCTTCTCTTCTCCAGACTAATCAACCCCAATTTCCTCAGCAGTTCCTTGTACAATGCCCTTCAAACCCCTCACCAGCCTTGTTGCTCTTCTGTGGACATGCTCCAGGGCAGCTACATGTTTGGGTCCCCACATTCCTCCTGGCAGCAGCTTTTACACCATGCTGGGTCTTCTTCTGGGAAGAGACCAGTTACAAGTATGTTGGATTTTTTTTGGCCTCGCTTCCAAAGCTGAGACATACACAAACACAGGGAAAAGGCCACAGAATCATGGCATGGTAGGGGTTGGAAAGGACCTCTGCTCCCCTGCTAACACAGGGTCAAGCCCCACTGATAACACAGGTATGCCTAAATCAAGCTGCACAGGAATGTGTCTAGGCAGGTTTTGAAAGTCACAAGAGAAGGAGACTCCACAACCTCTCTGGGCAGCCTGGTCCAGGGCTTCAGCAGCCTCAAAGTTGATATATTTTCCCTTAAGTTCGAGTGAACTCTCCTGTGGTCTAGTTTGTACCCATTGCCCCTTGTTCTATCACTGAGCACCGCTGAAAATGCTTCCTTGAAATCCTGAGAGGCATTTTTTATCACATCAGAAGGACACAGACACCTTGCAGCAGAATGGGTGTTTGCAGATGGGGTTTTGTCCCAGCTTGCCCAAAATGAGTCAGGGAGTGGAGGCAGCCATAGCAATCACTGCTCTGGCAGGACTCTGGCAGCAGCAGCTCATCCAGGCTGGAGGTGGCGTCGAGCATCCTTCCTGATTTGATTCTCGAGGGAGTTTGCCTGCTGACCCAGTGGTGGGGAAGGAGCTTTGCCTTGGAGGAGTGTTTTTACAGTGTATTGCTAGTCCTTTCTGGTCGGGTTCACACATTTTTTCAGTGGGTGACTTGAGGAAACTAAATCTGCAAGTGAGGGATATAGCAGACTGCTGGAAGTTTGAGCAAGAGCTGGTGGGTGGAGGCGTAATTGAGTCTCCATTGCACCCCAGCCATGGCCACAGGCAGCTTTCCAGTAGGAGCTTTTGGGGCTCTCTTTTTGGGAAGTACTTTTCAGCCTTGTCTCAGCCAAACACAAGCCCAGGAAACTTCTAGTTGGGCAGGAAGCAAAACAAGCTGAGAAATCAAAATGCAGCCCTCGCTCCAAGCCCATCAAAACACACACACAGATGCCAGGAGTTTAGCAGGGCAGTACAGAAGGCGTTAAGGCTCCTGTGATCCCACCTGTGCTGCAATTACAAACTGACAGATCTTAGGCACGAAGGAGAGGCTGGAAAAGCTGCAGGGTGCAAGTGCCATATGTAGCAGAGAGCTGGTGGTCCAGCCAGCGCGGGGAGCGCAGCTTCCACGCTTCAGCTGCGCCTGCTTTGCTTTTTTTCCACCATCTCTGACATCGGGGGAAACACAGCTGCTGCTCTGTTTCTGCTGCAAACACACAGCTTGCAGATGTGCTACCGCCTAAGAGAAAGGTCCTGGGCTTCCCAGGAAGTTATTGTGCTGGTTTTCTCCCACCTTTCTGCCACGGGTTAATAAGGCCCCAGGGTGCTGGGTGAGAAAGCGCCGCGCTTTTCTCTTCCTGGTTTTCACAGGCACAAGGTTCACCTGTGGTTCAGTGGCGAGCCGAAATTAAGGCTGACAGCTTTTCCCTATAAATCAAATTAATGAGGTGGCTGAACTACCGCGAAGTTGTTTGTGCAGATCTTTGCTGCTTGATATTGTCTGTGCGCTCCCTTCCCACGGGCGCTCTCTGCGCCCCGGGGTGGGATGAAAGGAGGAGTCATTACCGGCCGTTGTGTGTGCCAGGGGAAGTGGCCACAGGGAAACTCCCTGCTTCGCACAGAGCTGCTCCTGTGCAGGGGCGGCGGGGGGCGACGGGGGGGGAGAAGTTTACTTACTCAGAAACAACAAATATCCTTCTGAAGGGAAGAAAAAAAGGAAGAAAAAGGAAAAAAAGGAAGAAAAAGGAGAAGAAAAAGGAAGAAAAAGGAAGCCACCCTGCTTTTCTGGCTGTTTCTGTCGGTGCTGGTCTTAGGGCGCCACACGGCAGCAGCCTCACGGTGGTCATGCTCCGGGTGGGGCTCCTCACTTTTGCCCATTTTCACAGGTTTTTTTTCGCTCATCTGCTTAACTCATCCTCTTCCAACCACTCACAGCCATCTCGTTACAGCAGCTCTCACACTGTGCCTGTCATCACTTCCAATCCTTTTCAGCTGAAGTGGGCTGGATTAGCAGAGGCTGCTGATTAAGCTAACGAGCTCATTTAGGTCAAAATGGGAGAAGGGAGATGCGTGGCCAGGAGAGTTGTCCTTTGGTGGAGCAGCAGCGAGGAAAGGGCTATTTGCCTGTGTTCCCAGATGTAGTGGCTCAATTCAGTC
Source organism: Colaptes auratus (assembly GCA_015227895.2). Lineage (NCBI taxonomy): Eukaryota > Metazoa > Chordata > Aves > Piciformes > Picidae > Colaptes > Colaptes auratus. Next base: position 4,438,434 of record CM037644.1, read on the forward strand.
TGGGGTCAGCTCAGAGAGGCATCAGGACCTTGATGCAAGGTCCTGTGCCTGGGCTGGGACAATCTTTGTTATCAGCCCAGGCTGGGAGATGATGTGACAGAGAGCAGCCCTGGAGAAAAGGACTTGGAGAAGATAGACAAGAGCCAAGCCTGCACACTTGGAGACTGGAGAAGAGGAGACTCAGGGGTGACCTTCTTGCTCTCTACAACTACCTGAAGGGAGGTTGTAGACAGGCAGAGGTTGGTCTCTTCTCCCAGGCAGCCAGCACCAGAACAAGAGGACACAGTCTCAAGCTGCACCAGGGGAGGTTTAGACTGGATGTTAGGACGAAGTTCTATACAGAGTGAGTGATTGCCATTGGATGGGCTGCCCAGGGAGGTGGTGGAGTCACCTTCATTGGAGGTGTTCAGGAGGAGACTTGATGGGGTGCTTGGTGCCATGATCTAGTTGTTTGGGTGGGTTGGACAGGTTGATAGATTGGATGCGATGATCTTGAAGGTCTCTTCCAACCTGGATTATTGTATTGAGAGCAGAGGGACAATCACATTCTGGGCTGCATCAAAAGAAGTGTAGCCAGCAGGTGGAGGGATGTTTTACCAGGGGTTGTAGTGATAGGATGAGGGGCAATGGTTTGAAACTGGGGAAAGGTAGATTTAGATTAAACACGAGGAAGCTCTTTACTCTGAGGGTGGTGGAACACTGGAACAGGCTGCCCAGGAAGGTGGTGGAGGCTCCATCCCTGGAGCTGGAGATGTCCCTGCTGACTGCAGGATGAGTTTTATAGGTCCTTTATGGGAAGCTTGCCTGGGGTAAGTCTGTTCCCTGAGAAGCTCTGGAAGGGCAGGTAAGGTGGATAGCAGGTATGGGTGTTAGTGTTTTCACCTTACAGAAAAGCAGTGCTTGGAGGAGAAGAATATCTCAGCTCTGGTGAGACCCCACCTGGAGTACTGCCTCCAGTTCTGGAGCCCCTATTACAAGAGGGATCTGGAGGTGCTGGAGGGTGTCCAGAGAAGATAAATGAGGATGATCAGAGGGCTGGAGCACCTCTCCTATGAGGACAGACTGAAGGAGTTGGGGCTGTTCAGTCTGGAGAAGAGAAGGCTCCCAGGTGACCTCATTGTGGCCTTCCAGTATCTGAAGGGGGCCTGCAAGAAGGCTGGGGAGGGACTTTTCAGGCTATCAGGGAGTGATAGGACTAGGGGGAATGGGATGAAGCTGGAGGTGGGGAGATTCAGGCTAGATGTGAGGAGGAAGTTCTTCCCCATGAGGGTGGTGAAGCCCTGGAATGGGTTGTCCAGGGAGGTGGTTGAGGCCCCGTCCCTGGAGGTGTTTAAGCCCAGGCTGGATGAGGCTCTGGCCAGCCTGATCTAGGGTAGAGTGTCCCTGCCCATGGCAGGGGGGTTGGAACTAGATGATCCTTGTGGTCCCTTCCAACCCTAACTGAAACTATGAAACTATGCTCTGTGGAGCAAGCAGAGCAAGTTATTTAATGAACAGCAACCTTGTAGAAGACAAACTTATTTTTTTAGGAGCAGATATGGAAGTTTGTGTGGCTTGGTAAAGCTCCTTAACCACTTACTTTGCTGTGTCTTTGCAGAGAAGGACTTCCTTTTCATTATAGCACAATTCCCTGCAGCAGAGTAAAGAGGCAGTTGTGTCCTGGGAGCTGTGGTTGCCCAGCTGAGGAGGGGAGAGAGAGCACATTGCTCTTTGTTGCTTGAAAGTTAATCTGAACAACTATCACTGGCAGAGGAGTGAATAACTGGAAAACAGAGAAGAAAGCAAAATGCAGGTAATGAGGCCGTTTTACATGCACATCTTAAGAGTTTTTATCTATGGTCTGATACCTCAAGGAGCCAGGAATTTCAATGCTGTTTGTGGCCAAAATCTGTGGTTTGTAGCAAAACCAGAAATAGTGTTGTGAAAATGGCCCATTTTCTTTTTGTTTCCTCTTCTTCCATATCAGTGGAACATCTCCCTGCTGAGGAAGGGCTGAGGGAGCTGGGGCTCTATTTAGCTTGGAGAAGAGGTGCCTGAGAGGTGACCTCTTTCATATTTATAAAGATGTGCAGGGCAGTGTCAGAAGGACAGAGCCAGGCTCTGCTCAGTGATGTCCAATGAGAGGCCAAGGGGCAATGGGTGCAAGCTGGAGCAGAGAAGGTTCCACTGTGAGGGTGACAGAGCCCTGGAACAGGCTGCCCAGGAGTCTCCTTCTCTGGAGATATTCAAAACCCACCTGACTGCATTTCTGTGTGAGCTGCTCTAGGTGACCCTGCTCTGGCCAGGGGGGTTGGGCTGGATGAGCTTTCAAGGTCCCTTCCAACCCAAATATTTTGTGATTCTGTGGTTTGCACACCTCAAGGTGGATGCAGCAAACACCTTCTCACCCTTTCTTTCTATCATTTGACCTCAGTCTGCACCAGTGGAAATACCAACCAAGTGATCCAACCAAGCTGGGGTTGTTTAGCCTGGAGAAGAGGAGGCTCAGAGGAGACCTTATTGCTGTCTACAACTACCTGAAGGTAGGTTGTAGCCAGGAGGGCATTGGTCTCTTCTGCCAGGCAGCCAGCGCCAGAACAAGAGGACACAGTCTCAAGCTGCACCAGGGGAAGTTTAGGCTGGAGGTGAGAAGAAAGTTCTTCACAGAGAGAGGAGTTAGCCTTTGGAATGTGCTGCCCAAGGAGGTGGTGGAGTCCCCATCCCTGGAGGAGTTCAAGAGGATATTGGATGGCACTTGGTGCCATGGTTTAGTAGTCACAAGGTGCTGGGTGTCAGGTTGGACTCGATCTTTGAGGTCTCTTCCAACCTTATTGGTTCTATGGTCATTTGACAAGTTGGAGAGCAGGCAGAGCAAGCATTGTTTTCCCAATGGCTGTGAATTAAAGCTGGTCAGTAGACCAGCTTGCAAGGTGAAAAAGTCATGACCCTTGCTCAAGTGCAGTCTCTCTTGGGCCACTGCAAGTCTTGCAAAAGTCACAGAAAGGACTGGAAATAGAATAGAATAAACCAGGTTGGAAGAGACCTTCAAGATCATCAAGTCCAACCTATCATCCAACACCACCTAACCAACTAAACCATGGCACCAAGCACCCTATCAACTCTCCTCCTGAACACCTCCAGTGACAGTGACTCCACCACCTCCTCAGGCAGCCCATTCCAATGGGCAATCATTCTCTCTGTGTAGAACTTCCTCCTAACCTCCAGCCTAAACCTCCCCTGGTGCAGCTTGAGACTGTGTCCTCTTGTTCTGGTGCTGGTTGCTTGGGAGACCAATCTCTGCCTGTCTACAACCTCCCTTCAGGTAGTTGTAGAGAGCAAGAAGGTCACCCCTGAGTCTCCTCTTCTCCAGGCTAAGCAACCCCAAGGAAAGGACCTCTGGAGATCATCTAATCCATCCCCCCTGCCAGAGCAGATTCACCTAGAGCAGGTTGCCCAGCATGGCTGAGCAGCAAATTACTAAGGATTACTATGTGACCAAGGCTGTCATTCCTCGGGTGGAAGAAAGGGGTAGATCTGGCTCCAGGGGGCTGAAATGAGGCTGAATGTAGAGTGGTGTGTACACACTGTCAGTGATCATTGCCACTGATTTCCCCATCAGATCCATGTTGCCATGGGGAACCCAGGTAGTGTTTTCTAACCAGTGCATTTAAAGTTCTTTGGGTGAACTTAGACTGCTGCTTTTTAACCAACCATGCACTGAATTGTTCAGGCAGGAAGCTGTTTTTTAAAACAGCCTCCATTTCCCTCTCCCTGCTACCAGATTCTGTTTAATAAATGCAAGCACAATACAGTGAGTGTTGAAAGAAGCAAATAGAGATCCATCTAGAGCAGAACATCCTTACTGCAGCAGCGAGCATGGAAGACACAAATGAACATCTCTCATGGACGACATGGTCTACAAACCTTGCAGCTCACTCTCTGTTAGGTTGAGTGGCTGAGAAGGAAGGAGCTATCAGGGAATGATAGGACTAGGGGGATGGAATGAAGCTGGAGGTGGGGAGATTCAGGCTGGATGTGAGGAGGAAGTTCTTCGCCATGAGAGTGGTGAAGCCCTGGAATGGGTTGTCCAGGGAGGTGGTTGAGGCCCCGTCCCTGGAGGTGTTTAAGCCCAGGCTGGATGAGGCTCTGGCCAGCCTGATCTAGTGTAGAGTGTCCCTGCCCATGGCAGGGGGGTTGGAACTAGCTGATCCTTGTGGTCCCTTCCAACCCAAACTGAAACTATGAAACTATGAGATGAGCAGCACAGGGGCAAGAAGAGAGATGCTGAGACAGAGGAGGTTGGTCCTGATGGGGGAAGAGGGAGCATGTGTGGATTAAACTTAAAGGTGTACAAAGCATTTAGTTGGAAAACACTTTGTGTGAGCCATCTCTGCCTGGGATTGTCCAGTTGGAATGGCACTGCAGAATTATGGGCTGCTGCTCAATGTATTGGCATAAGGATAGTTCATGCAGATTTTGGTAATCTCAGGCTTTTGGGCTAGGTGCAGAGTTTCTTCAGGCTCACCAATGAGTTTTGTGTCCTTCCCTGTTTGCATTTTTTGTCTGAGATTTACAGCAAACAGCAATGAGAGATGCCAGAGGGCAACTTCTCGATGCTTAGCAAAATAAAACTGTGTGCCAGGGTTCATGCATATATTCATGTGGACACCTGTGTTATTGAAACACATTTCCTTTGCTATTTGTGATGTATTTACTTGAACCATTCTAAAATTCAAGTAATGCATAATGCTGGGAGAAAAAAAACCAATCTCCTGTGGAGCTTGGTAGGAAACATGAAACTTTACTTTGTGCTTGGAAATGCTGCACTGTATATTGCTTACTCTTCCCTTCAAGCCCTTTCCAGCATAGAGCCTCATTCTTGGCTGAAGAAAGTGCATTCTCTGGAGGGTCTCAGCAGGTTCTGACCAGAGAGAAGCCTTAGAGGTCAGTACTTGTTTATGAACTGTGTTCCTGGGCAATTCTGTTTTCCACCTAGCACTGAATTTACCTGTCTGGCTATTTAATGCACTCTTTCATCACCAAAACCTGTGCACCTTTAGTTAACTTGAGAACTGTGTCCAGTTCTGGGCTCCTCGATTTAAGAAGGACATTGAGACACTTGAATGTGTCCAGAGAAGGGTAGCAAGGCTGGGGAGGGGTCTGGAGCCCTGTGAGGAGAGGCTGAGGGAGCTAGGGTTGCTTAGCCTGGAGAAGAGGAGGCTCAGGGGAGACCTTCTTGCTCTCTCCAAGTCCCTGAAGGGAGGTTGTAGCCAGGAGGGGTTGGTCTCTTCTCCCAGGCAACCAGCACCAGAACAAGAGGACACAGTCTCAAGCTGCACCAGGGGAGGTTTAGGCTGGAGGTGAGGAGAAAGTTCTTCCCAGAAAGAGTAATTGGCCATTGGAATGTGCTGCCCAGGGAGGTGGTGGAGTCCCTGTCCCTGGAGGTGTTCAAAAAAGGCTTGGATGTGGCACTTGGAGCTATGGTTCAGTTGTCAGGAGGTATTAGGTAATAGGTTGGACTTGATGATATCTGAGGTCTTTTCCAACCTGGTTGATTCTAATTTATTGATTACATCTGCCCCCATGCCCTGGTATCTTCTCTTCCCCGCCCCCCCAGTTGCCTAGAGGGCTTACACTCCTGTTACAAGTGGCTAACTCTTCCAGGGAGATGTAGCCCTGTAAGAACCTTCCCTCTATAACTTAGAGGAGGTGATGCTTTACTGCTGTGAACATCTGACAGGCTGTTAAGACAGAGAAATACAGCAGGGAGGAGTGGGACCTTTATTATGGTGTGATGTTTAGTGGGAAGTGTGGTGAGGTCCTGACTCACTGCTCAGACATCCTCCTATTTATCTCCTCCAATTTAACATATGTCTAAAATGTAGCTCTAAGCACATGTGCAGAACTTACTGCTGTAACAAATCTTGTCAGCCTGAGCAACGTCTGAGATGAAGAATAGGAGCAAAGACCTTCAAGTTAGAGCCAGGGAAAAGTACCAGAGAGGATGAATAACTCATATCTAGATACATCTGTGCTATGGTATCACGTTGTCACCCGTGTCCTGCTGATGCAGATCCCTGGCAGGAGGGTTTTGCTGTGAGACCACATGGCTGTGAGGAGCTTGTGATGCAGCCTGAACTCATGCTGCTCAGACCTAATGAAGACAATCAAGAGTTCCCATTCCATGAAATTGCAGTGCACTGGACCCTTCCCATAGACCTGATTTAAGGCTGTGCAAACTTGCTGGGAGGTTTCGGCAATGACACTTGTTCAATCTTTTCCAGCCAAGCCTGGATTTGAGGTCTCTTACCTGTGAAAAACATCAATAAATCAAAATTACTAGAAGGTGCTGTGCTGATAATGGATTCTTCCAAGGTTATTTGGTATTTAAGGCCGTGAGGATGAGCAGAGGGCTGGAGCACCTCTCCTATGAGGACAAAGTGAAAGAGTTGGGGCTGTTCAGTCTGGAGAAGAGAAGGTTCTGAGGTGACCTAATTGTGGCCTTCCAGTATCTGAAGGGGGCTACAAGAAGGCTGGGGAGGGACTTCTCTGGATCTCAGGTAGTGATAGGACTAGGGGGAATGGAATGAAGCTGGAGGTGGGGAGATTCAGGCTGGAGGTGAGGAGGAAGTTCTTCCCCATGAGAGTGGTGAAGCCTTGGAATGGGTTGTTGAGGGAGGTGGTTGAGGCCCCATCCCTGGAGGTGCTTAAGCCCAGGCTGAATGAGGCTCTGGCCAGCCTGTTGTAGTGTGGGGTGTCCCTGCCCCTGGCAGGGGGGTTGGCACTTAGATGATCCTTGTGGTCCCTTCCAACCCTGACTGATACTATGATACTATTCCCCCCACCCAAAGCTTCAACTGTTTCCAACAGCAAGAAGTTATAATGGAGGCTAGGTGTATTTATGAAGTGGAATCATTAACAGTGGATCAGCCAGGGGAATTTCAATTTCCTGTTCCATCAGTGATGCTAACACAGGATGAAGTTTCACTGCTGTATTGGGCATCATTGTCACCCTCTTAACTGAGAGGAAAAAATTGTATTTGCCCTTCTCCACTGGCTGCATCTTGCAGGCAAAGCTGCATGTTGCACAAAGGGTGAATCCAGAACCTTAATGGAGAAAGTATTTACAAGCAAATAAATGTGCCCATAAATATTTCACAGGCATCTCATGTGTGCATTGTGCTCCATCATATTTAATGGATGAATGCAACCATTGCACTTGTGTGGGATTTTTCCTCTTAAGCAGTGTCTTCAGGAGCTTCAGGCAGAGAATGTCTGTCAAGTTTTGTAAGGAGATAGATGGAAAAAAGAAAGGAAACCTTTTCCTCAGAGCTCTTCTTCTTAAAGAACAGAACTAAGAAAACCTCAGTTACCACTTAGTGAGCATTAAGTACTAAAATCCAGGTGTTTGAAGCTCTGGTTCCTGCTTTTATCCTGCATACTCACAGCCCTGCTGTGGCTTTCCCTCTCACAGAGTCATAGAATCATAGAATCAATAAGGTTGGAAAAGACCTCAAAGATCACCAAGTCCAACCTGTCACCCAAGACCTCATGACTGCTAAACCATGGCAGGGTTTGGTAAAGACCTCTGCAGATCATCTAGTTCAAACCCCTGCTGCTAATGCAGGTTTGCCTACATCAGGCTGCACGGAAACCAGTCCAGGTGGATTTTGAAAGCCTCCAGAAGAGACTCCATGACCTCTCTGGGCAGCCTGCTCCAGGGCTCTGGCACTGTCAGAGGAAAGAAGTTTCTCTTCATGTTCAAGTGAAACCTCCTGCATTCTGGTTTGTGCCCACTGCCCCTTGTTGTGTCACTGAGCACCACTAAGTAGAGCCCAGTCCCATCCTCGTGACCTCACCCTTCAGCTATTGATCAGCGTTGAGGGGATCCCCTTTCAGTCTGCTCTTCTCCAGGCTCTCCCTGGAGTGAGGTGGCACACAGCTCACTGAAATGGGCTTCACTGGCAGCAGCAGGAAAGCAGCTGTCATTTTTGGGTCACCAGTTTTACTCCAGTGGACCAAACCACCTCAAGCAGAGCAGGGATCTGGACTAACTTGAGCAGCAGTGTCACCTGCAAGCATTTCTGCCTTCCTGCTCATTGCTCTGTTCTCCCAGCCCCTCTGGAAATACTTTGTGCAGTAAGTGATCTTGAAGGGAACCTTGAGGCTCCTCTCAACAGTTTAATTCTGCTCCTTGCTTTCCAAGTGCTCTCTATCCTTCCACCCCCAGGTCCATATTTTAGCATCCTAAGTAGCCTTTGGTAGAGGATTCTGCTGAACTGCAACAGAGATGTCCATATGCTGTGTGTGGTGGTGACTGAGACAAGATGCTCACTCTGTACATAGTAAAGTTGAGTTTCTAAGCTTACTTAGCCCAGAACAAATCCAGGCTGGCGTTTGTTGGGTCCTGTGAGGGGCTCCTGGCAGTTCAGAGTGGTGCACTGCCATCACAAGGTCACTGGTTTGTGGTATGCTGCTTTGGGGTGTTCTGTAGGCCTGCAAACATTGTCCTTGTGCACATATGCTGGTGGTAATTCCCCCCCCCCCCCAAGTCATTCTGTCCTAGAATAATAGGATTTGGGAAAAGCTCCAGGATTTTCCTGGATGGCCAGGAAAAGGAGCTGCTGTATGCTTTGGGGTGGTGGTGGTGATGTTGCTGGAAGGTGTCCAGAGAAGGGCAACAAAGCTGGGGAGGAGTTTGGAGCACAAGCCCTACGAGGAGAGGCTGAGGGAGCTGGGGTTGCTTAGCCTGGAGAAGAGGGGGCTCAGGGGAGACCTTCTTGCTCTCTACCACGACCTGAAGGTTGTAGAGGTTGTAGCCAGGTGGGGGTTGTTCTTTTCTGCCAGGCAACCAGCACCAGAACAAGAGGACACAGTCTCAAGCTGCACCAGGGGAAGTTTAGACTGGATGTTAGGAAGAAATTCTTCATAGAAGGAGAGATTGGCCATTGGGATGTGCTGCCCAGGGAGGTGGTAGAGTCACCATCCCTGGAGGTGTTTAGGAAGAGACTGGATGGGGTGCTTGGTGCCATGGTTTAGTTGATGAAATGGTGTTGGGTGATAGGTTGGACTTGATCTCAGAGGTCTTTTCCAACTTGGTTAATTCTGTTCTAGTCTATTCATGTGCTGCCAGCTAGGTGCCAACCTGAGGATGGGCAGCAGGGCTCTTTATTTAAAGAAAGCCTTTCTTCAGATATCAAACCCATGCCTCAAACCAAAAATGAAACACCAGATTTTGATCCTGGTGATGTAACAAGGCAGTGATTGATACAAAGCAACCCCTCAGTGCTTCACTTGAGGGGAAGTAATTTTGGGAAATGTTATTTTTAAAATAAGGACTGGGAAAGTTTAACTTCAAATACAGAACAAATGTGGCATTGCTGCAGGCTTTTAATGTTTCTTTTCCCCCCTGTCCCCGTGCCAATTCTAATTCCCCAAGCCAATCCATTTTCCCACTGGCTCAAGGTGACCCAAAGGTAATTCAAATTAAAAAAAGAAAAGGGAAAAAAAAAGAATCCTTAAGGTTGGAAAAGACTTCAAACATCATCAGGGCCAACCTTCTCCCCAACACCTCCATGACCACTAGGGCATGTCCCCAGGTGACACATCTACTTGGTGATTCGAACGACTTAGAATAGAATCGACCAGATTGGAAGAGACCTCCCATGAATTTAGATAGAATAGAATCAACCAGGTTGGAAGAGACCTCCCATGAATATAGGGTAGGATAGGATAGGATAGGATAAGATAGGATAGACCAGGTTGGAAGAGACCTCCCATGAATTTAGATAGAATAGAATCAACCAGGTTGGAAGAGACCTCCCATGAATATAGGGTAGGATAGGATAGGATAGGACAGCATAGGATAGGATAGGATAGGCCAGGTTGGAAGAGACCTTCCAGGAATTTGGGTAGGGTAGGGTATAGAATTAACCAGGTTGGAAGAGCCCTTCCATGATTTTAGATAGAATAGAATAGAATCAACCAGGTTGGAAGAGACCTCCCATTAATATAGGATAGGATAGAATAGGATAGGATAGACCAGGTTGGAAGAGACCTTCCAGGAATTTGGGTAGGGTAGGATAGGGTAGGGTATAGAATTAACCAGGTTGGAAGAGACCTTCCATGAATTTAGATGGAATGGAATGGAATAGAATAGAATTAACCAGGTTGGAGGAGACCTCCATGAATTTGGGTAGGGTAGGGTGGGATGGGGGGGGGGGTGGGATGGGATAGGATAGGATTAACGAGGTTGGAAGAGACCTTCCATGCATTGAATAGCATGGCATAGAATAGAATTAACCAGGTTGGAGGAGAGCTTCCATGAATGTAGATAGGATAGAATAGGATAGAATAGAATTAACCAGGTTGGAGGAAAGCTTCCATGAATGTAGATAGAATAGAATAGACCAGGTTGGAAGAGACCTTTGAGATCATCGAGTCCAACCTGTCACCCAACACCATCTAATCAACTAGACAATGGCACCAAATGCCTCATACCTCCAGTGATGGTGACTCCACCACCTCCCTGGGCAGCCCATTCCAATGGCCAATTTCTCTTTCTGTGAAGAACTTCCTCCTAACATCCAGCCTAAACCTCCCCTGGCGCAGCTTGAGACTGTGCCCCGTTCCAGGGATGGGGACTCTACTACCTCCCTAGGCAGCCCCTTCCAATGCCTCACCTGATTTCCTTTGGACTTGTCTTGAGTTTGAATTCTGTGATATTTTCTCAGCATGTTAACTCTAGAGGGAAGGGATTTTTTTAATGTTTTGGGTTTGTTTTTTTCAATGCCAGTGCTAAAATTCTCTGCTTGTTATGAACATTTCGGGTATGATAGTTGCAGTGTTACCTCCCACGGCCACCTCTCCCACTGACACAGAAGCTGGGGTAGCAGAAGGTGCCTGTGTTTGTAGCACACCAGATCAGCTCAAGCTGCACATTAAGGAGGCTTTGCTCTAACAAGCCACAAACTTTGCATCTGTCACCCCTGCCAGGAGTGGGCTGTCCGCCCTGGCGGGCTGGCTGAGATGGTGTTCGCTAGTGCAGGCCTGTTGCAGTCCCTAGTGCTTCTGTGTTTTAACAGAGTGATATGAGCTGGAGCTCTAAATCAGGTTTACCAGCCAACAGGGGCTTTACTCTTTGTCTTCCCTTAGTGTGCAGTGTAGTTGGGATGTGAACAAGAGCAGAGCAAGAGGACACAGTCTCAAGCTGCACCAGGGGAAGTTTAGACTCGAGGTGAGGAGAAAGTTCTTCACTGGGAGAGTTGTTAGCCGTTGGAATGGGCTGCCCAGGGAGGTGGTGGAGTCACCATCCCTGAAGGTGTTCAGGAAGTGTGGTCCTTAAGGAAGTCCTTAAGGAAGGTGTTAAGGAAGTGTCCTTAAAGGCACAGCCTAAATGGGTCACAGGAAGGGACTGGACGTGGCACTTGGTGCCATGGTCTAGTAGTCATGAGGGTGTGGTGACAGGTTGGACTTGATGATCTTCGAGGTGTCCTCCAGCCTTGGTGATTCTGTGATCCTGCATGATTCTGTGATTCCAGGTACTTTTGCTGCCTCCTTGGAGGGAGGACTTGGGGTTTCTTGAGTTTTCTTGTGCAGAAATCCATGGAAACATCTTCCTTGCACTGACAGCCAGGACTTGTTTTGAAATTGTACTAGGGGAATAGCTACTCCAGTGCAGTTTCTGCAGAGGTGGGGGTCTCACACTGCCCTTGTGATGCTGAAGGACACAAATGCAGGGCCACTGTCATCACCAGTTACTGTGCTGGTGCCAATGTTGAACCTACTGTGCTAAGAGCATGGAGCTGGGGAAACTTCAGCAGTTGAGTCACTGTTTGCCAGAAGGTCTAGAGATGTGATTGACCTCCTCTGCTCAGCACTGGTGAGGGTGCACCTCAAATACTGGGCTCACGTTTGGGCCCCTCACTTCAAGAAGGGCATTGAGGTACTGGAGCAGGTCCAGAGAAGACAACTGAGCTGGTGAAGGCCTTGAACACAAGTCAGGTGAAGAATGGCTGAAGGAGCTGGAGTTGTGTAGTCTGCAGAAGAGGAGGCTGAGGGGAGACCTCATTGCTCTCCACAACTACCTCAAAGGAGGTTGGAGCAAGGTGGGGGATCATATATGCAACAAGTGACAGGACAAGAGGAAAAGGGCTCAAGCTGTGCCAAGAGAGGTTCAGGTTGGATATTAGGAAAAATTTCCTCACAGGAAGGTTTATCAGGGTTTGGAACAGGCTGCCCAGGGAAATGGTGGAGTCACTATCCCTGGATGTATTTAAAAGACATGTGGATGTGGTGCTGAGGGACGTGGTTTAATGGTAGTGCCTTAGCAGCAGTTCTGGGATTGTGAGCTCTAAGCAAGCAGCTGGACTTGATCACAAAGGTATCTACCAGCCTTGACAGGTCTGTTTTTCTGATTCTACACATAACAGAATAGAATACAATTAACCAGGTTGGAAAAGACCTTTGAGATCATAGAGTCCAACCTATCACCCAACACCATTTAATCAACTAAACCACAGCACCAAGCACCCCATCCAGGCTCTTCCTAAACACCTCCAGTGATGGTGACTCCACCACCTCCCTGGGCAGCACATTCCAAAGGCCAATCTCTCTTTGTGGGAAGAACTTCTTCCTAACATTCAGCCTAAACCTCCCCTGGCACAGCCTGAGACTGTGTCCTCTTGGGAGAAGAGACTGTGTCCTCTGCCTGGGAGAGGAGGCCAACCCCCACCTGGCTACAACCTCCCTTCAGGTAGTTGTAGACAGCCATAAGGTCTCCCCGAGCCTCCTCTTCTCCAGGCTAAGCAACCCCAGCTCCCTCAGCCTCTCCTCACAGGGCTGTGCTCCAAACCCCTCCCCAGCTTTGTTGCCCTTCTCTGGACACCTTCCAGCATCTCAACATCTTTTCTAAACTGAGGGGCCCAGAACTGGACACAGGACTCAAGGTGTGGCCTAGGCAGAGCTGAGTACAGGGGCAGAATGACCTCCCTGCTCCTGCTGGCCATACTGTTCCTGATGCAGGCCAGGATGCCACTGGGACATGAGATCACTGCTGTTGCCTCTAATGTCATGCGAGAGGCTAAAGCAGTGAGGAGGACCATCCCCCAGTAACCCAATCTCCAGCTCTTGAAGCTTCTATGGGTAGCCCAGCAGCCCATGGTCCACCTGGGCTGAGCTTGGCAGGGAATGTTCAGCTCACACCTAGGCTACAAACGTGCAGCTCTTCCTTTTTGGAGAGGGGTGTGGGAGGGGGAGGTGAGCACTGCAGAGGGGACAGTGGTGTGGCACAGTTAAAACAATAGATGAAAACTGTGAGGAACG
>CM037644.1:4451745-4542251 GCA_015227895.2 Colaptes auratus
GCTGGAGGTGAGGAGAAAGCTCTTCAAAGAGAGAGTTGGTTAGCCTTGGAATGTGCTGCCCAGGAGGTGGTGGAGTCCCCATCCCTGGAGGTGTTCAAGAGGGGACTGGACGTGGCACTTGGTGCCATGGTTTAGTAGTCATGAGTGCTGGGTGACAGGTTGGACTTGATGATCTTTGAGGTCTTTTCCAACCTTATTGACTCTATGTAACACTGCAGCAAAATAATCAAAGCATAGAATGGTGGGGGTTGGAGGGGACCTCTAGGGATCATCTAGTCCAGCTTGCCTGCCAAAGCAGGATCACCTAGAGCAGGTTGCACAGGATGTGTTCAGGTGGGTTCTGAAAGTCTCTACAGCCTCTCTGAGCAGCCTAGTCCAGTGCTCTGGCACCCTCAAAGTAAAGAAGTTTCTACTGATGTTGAGGTGGAACTTTTTGTGCTCTAGTTAGTACCCATTGCCCTGTCACAGGGCACCACTGAAAAGAAACTGGCTTGACATCCCCCCCTGAAGATATTTATTACATTCATAAGATCTCCTCTCAGTTCCTCTTCTCCAGACTAGACAGACCCAGGTCTCTCAGCCTTTCCTTATCAGAGAGATGTGCCAGTCCCTTCACCATCCCTGTAGCCTCTGTTGGACTCTCAGCATTTCCCTGTCTCTCTTGGACTGGGGTGCCCAGAACTGGTCACAATACTCGAGGTGCTTTCTCAGTAGGGAGAGTAGAGGGGGAGGAGAACCTCTCTCAACCTGCTGTCAACACTTTTCTTCATGCACCCCAGGAGACCATTTGTGTTCTTTGCCACAGGGGCACACTGCTGTCTCATGGATAACTTGCTGCCTGCCAGGACTCCAAGACCCTTTGGGTCCAAAACACCTTCTGAGAAAGCTCTGTGATCTTGCTTTGTCTGGATGATAGCTCTTCCCTTCTCTGGAACCTGCAGGTCTTTCCTTCTGGCACAGCTGGACCTGAGTTTTCAGAGAAAGCCAGCATCTCTGCCTGAGGTGTCTCCAACACCTGAAGTCTGCAGGAGGGTCACATCTGGAGTTGATACCAAATCTATGGGAGGAAACTTTCCTATTCATTTAATAGGTTGAGTTGGTTTTTTCCCCCCCCCCCTCAGTCAGGAGTTTTATCTTGTTAGTTCTGTGAATCAAACCATGCATCTGCAAGCCTTTAATTTTCATTCTGAGAGCAAGGCATTTTAAATGCAGAGCTGGATCAAAATTCAAGCGTGAACTTTATCTGCCTGGATTGTAAGCCCTTAGTGAGATATTCAGGGTGAAGTCAGTGCAGCTACCCAGCGTCATTCCCAGTTAAGTAACCAATACCCTCCTCTCCCGGAGGGCGTTCACAGGCATGTGACTGTTCTCTGGGTCAGGCCAGGGAGTTTTGCAGTGGTGCTTGCATAAATTTGCCCCCTTCTCGCTGTGTTTATTTGCCAATGCTTTTTAATTCTCCCCCCAAAATCAGATTTTCAGATATTAAGTGTCTTCTCTCTGTGGTTGCTGTGGAGGTTTTGCCTGGAAAATCAAAGAATAGAATAGAATTGACCAGGTTGGAAAAGACCTTTGAGTCCAACCTGTCATCCAACACCACCTAATCAACGAAACCACGGCACCAAGTGCCTCATCCAGTCTCTTCCTAGACACCTCCAGTGATGGTGACTCCACCACCTCCCTGGGCAGCACATTCCAGCAGCTCTTTCTGGGAAGAACTTCTTCCTGACATCCAGCCTAAACCTCCCCTGGTGCAGCTTGAGACTGTGTCCTCTTGTTCTGGTGCTGCTTGCCTGGGAGAAGAGACCACCCCCACCTGGCTACAACCTCCCTTTCAGAGATTGTTTCATTTTCATCTCTTCCTTTTGATGAGGTCCTAACACATCAAAGAAAAAAAATCTACCCTCAGGACCCTGCCTCTCTACTCAAACATTTAAAATACCAAGAGGTCTTCGTGGCACAGAAGGAGTGCAAGCAGGAGCATCGCACCGCAGAGCTCGCTGGCGCTCGGGATGAGGACCCAGATCATGTCAGAACTCAGGACGCTCGGCTGGAGCATTGCCTGTCAGTGGGCACCACTGCTGGGACTGAGCAGAGCAGGAGCATGTCAGGGCTTGATTGAAAGCGGACAGAAAAGGTCCTGTAGGAGCACATTTTCTGCAGGAAAAACCCTGAGCTGAGAGCATTCTGTGCTGGGCTGCCAGCAGTCAGTTGCTTACTGTCTAAAGGCTTTCTGTAGCTGGAGGCATTAAATAATTTAGCAGTCTTTCCATCCAACCTCCTGGGATTTTTCCCCCCAACCCTGTGCATTGAAAAGTTCTCCAGGCCATCCCTGGTAGCTGAAATGAAGAGAGAATCATAGAACTGTTAGGGTTGGAAGGAACCTCAAGGATCATCCAGTTCCAGCTCCCCTGCTGTGGGCAGGGACCCCTCACAGTAGATCAGGTTGCTCAGAACCATATCCAGCCTGGCCAGAAAAACCTCCAGGGATGAGGCTTCCACCATAAGAGAGAAACCCAATCTGAGTACTAACACTTGTCATGACAGAGGTGGACTGAAAAAAGTGAACAGAGGAGCATCTCTCCTGGCAGAATATGACATTTAGATGTGTTTCCCTCTCTCAATTTAAAATGCAAGAAGCAAGCAGATGCATGAAGGCACTCATTTGAGGTTCAAAGAGCTGTTCATGCACAGGATCAATAGATCCAGCACTGTATTTAGTGTTGTACAAAATGCTGGACCAGGCAATTACTTTGATTCATCACTGTGGTAAGTGAAGCATCCAAGTGTGACAGAAAATTATCATATTTTCTTGTTTCTTGTGGAACTGAAGTATTTCATCTTTTGAGGCAGATTTATGTTAAAGATGAATATTCTCTTCTTGACAGGTATTGCCAATGGCTTGTTAATTCACTCTTCCTTGTACAGGGGGCTGTGGCATTGTGCCTTCACTCAGTCTGTAATCCACAGGGTACCAGTGCCAGAGGGACTCTGCCAGTGACCTCTGAGTCACCTGGCTGGAGCAGTATGGAGCACATGTGCTTACTGGCATTACAGGGAGAACTCTGCTGGCTCCAAAGTGCCAGTGCTGGAGTCAGATCCATCTAACAGTCTAAAAAGATAGAGGTTTAAATTTACACAGGGTAACAAATTAGGTAACCAGCATAGCCAAAAGATGGATGGCCAGCAGGTCAAAGGAGGTGATTCTGCCCCTCCACTCTGCTCTTGTGAGGCCCCACCTGGAGTAATGTGCCCAGCTCTGGAGCCCCCACTGCAATAAAGACAGGGCTAAGGGTCTGGAGAACAGGTCTTGTGAGGAGCAGCTGAGGGAACTGGGGTTGTTTACTCTGGAGAAGAGGAGGCTGAGAGGAGACTTTCTCACTCTCTATAACCACCCAAAAGGAGGTTGTAGTGAGGTGGGAGTTGGTCTCTTCTCCCTAATAACAAGTGATGGGGCAAGAGGAAATGGCCTCAAGTTGTGTGAGAGGAGGTCTCTATTGGAGGAGAGAAGGTTCAAGGGAGACTTTATTACTCTCTGCAACTACCTGAGAGGAGGGTGTGGACAGGTGGGGGTTGGTCTCTTCTCCCAGACAACCAGTGGCAGAACAAGAGGACACAGTCTCAAGCTGTGCCAGGGGAAGTTTAGGCTGGGGGTGAGGAGAAAATTCTTCTCAGAAAGAGTAATTTGCCATTGGAATGTGCTGCCCAGGGAGGGGGTGGAGTCAGCATGCCTGGAGGTGTTCAAGAAAGGATTGCACATGGTACTTGGAGCCATGGTTTAGTTGTCAGGAGGTGTTAGGTATTAGGCAATAGGTTGGACTTGATGATCTCTGAGGTCTTTTCCAAGCTGGTTGTTTCTGTGATTCTGTGATATTAGACACAGGCTGTGCAGGGAGTTGGTGGAGGAGTCAACAGGAGGGTGTTCAGAAAGCAACTAGACACAGCACTTTGAGACATGGTTTAGTAGGCATGGTGGTGTTGGGTTGATGGTTGGGCCTGGTGATCTTAGAAATCTTTTCCAACCTTGAAGATTCTATGTGCCTGTGCTGTAATGGGTTAGAGGTCCAAGCTTGCCTTTGCAGTCTTGGCCCTTGAAGCTGTGTAGCTGTAACCCCAGGTGTCCCCTGCTGCTGTTACCCCAAACTGCTGCTGCTTGAAGAAGCAGGAAGGTGTTTGCTTAAATAATGTACATACACATAGATGTGTGCTTGTTTCTTTTAAAGTAATTTGAATTCCACTGAAAAGAGAATCCACAGAAACTGCTTTAAGAAACTACCAACCCTCCTTAGTCTTTTAAGCCCTTGCAGTTGGCAGAAACACCTTCCCAAGAGCTCTGTGTGGGAGTGCTCAGTGGATTTGTGGTCAGAGGTGCCTCTGCAAACTACTTGTGGCTTGTTCTTAGC
Organism: Colaptes auratus; assembly: GCA_015227895.2. Taxonomy (NCBI): domain Eukaryota; kingdom Metazoa; phylum Chordata; class Aves; order Piciformes; family Picidae; genus Colaptes; species Colaptes auratus. The sequence continues at coordinate 4,456,146 of CM037644.1, forward strand.
CTTAAATCCTTGTTGCAGACTCAGACAACTTTGCCACCTGGAGGGGACTTCATGAAGGCATCAATAGGACTGATCTGGCCTGCAGAGCAGGGCAGGCAGCTAGATTCTAAAGCACTGAAAGGCCCAGTGGAGAGCTCAGGTTTTATATCAGATGTGATGTATTACAAGTAAGATTCATGAAAGGATTACATAAAGCAGTTAGTGAAAGCCACTGGCAGTAAACAGGGATTAAAATATTTATCTAGCTGTAAAAATATGAATAATGGAGGCATTTATGGTTATGTAAAGAAGCTGCATGCTTTAAAGTGACAACAAACAACACTCTTGATATCACTAATACTTCACATTGGCCATGTATCAAAAATCCTTCCATGCCTTTTGCTTCCAAGCAAAATCCTTCTGTCTCTAATCAATGGATAATACAGAAGTTCCTCCAGCGAAAGACATGCTCCTGAGGAGTAGATCACCTAACAAAGCAGTTATTTGCCTTTCTGCCTCCCTTTCCTCTCCAAGGCTGTAACATTTGCCAAACAGAAAGGGACCTGGGGGTGCTGATTGACAGCTGGCTGAACATGAGCCAGCAGTGTGCCCAGGGGAGCAAGAAGGCCAATGGCATCCTGGTCTGCTTCAAGAATAGTGTGGCCAGTGGGAGCAGGGAAGTCATTCTGCCCCTGTACTCAGCACTGGTTAGGCCACACCTTGATTCCTGTGTCCTGTTCCGGGGCTCCTCAATTCAAGAAGGACATTGAGACACTTGACTGTGTCTAGAGAAGGGCAACAAGGCTGGGGAGGGGTCTGGAGCACAGCCCTGTGAGGAGAGGCTGAGGGAGCTGGGGTTGCTTAGCCTGGAGAAGAGGAGGCTCAGGGGAAACCTTCTTGCTCTCTCCAACTCCCTGAAGGGAGGTTGTAGCCAGGAGGGGGTTGGTCTCTTCTCCCAGGCAACCAGCACCAGAACAAGAGGACACAGTCTCAAGCTGTGCCAGGGGAGGTTTAGACTGGATGTTAGGAAGAAATGCTTCGCAGAAAGAGTGACTGCCCATTGGAATGTGCTGCCCAGGGAGGTGGTGGAATCACCATCACTGGAGGTGTTTAGGAAGAGACTGGATGGGGTGCTTGGTGCCATGGTTTAGTTGATCAGATGGTGTTGGGTGATAGGTTGGACTTGATGATCTCAAAGGTCTCTTCCAACCTGGTTAATTCTATTCCATTCTGCCCTCTCCCCTTTTGTTCAGCAGCTTGGCCATGCCATCTAGACAACCCTCAGCAAGTGTAAGGCAAACACTTCCTGCCCCAGTCAAAATCTGTTGGTGACCATGACCCACATTAGAGCTTTTGCTTTTTGCTTTGTCAGTCTCCTTATTGCCAGAATAACTTCCAGCATCTTGTACCTCCACAGTGACGCTTCCGGCCGTGCTGTGATGTTTCCCATGATGTTGTAGGTCTGTAAATCTGTGCTCAAGTCTGCCTGGACTGCTAAAACCATTTAAATATGAGGAAGAATTTATTTACTTTGAGGCTGCCCAGGGTGGTGGTGGAGTTTCCATCTCTGGAGGCATTCAAAACCCATTTGGATATCGTCCTGTGCAACATACTGTAGGTGAACTTGCTTTGGTGGGGGGGGGGGGGTTGGATTAGGTGATCTCCAGAGGTCCTTTCCAACCACTAGGACTCTGTGGTGAGGAATCATCAGGGGCATCTGTGCATTCCTCTGATGGCCAAACCACAGCCCTGGTGCCATGATGCAACTTCATGGATTTCAGTTGTCACCAAGTCTCTCAGGCATCCCGTTCCCAGCATTCTGGGGGAGACAAAACTATTGTCCATTCCTTGATTAGGACCAAAGTAGGAAAGCTCAGTGGTTTGCTGTTTTTGACTCCTGCTCTCAAGTCAGCTTAAATTTTTAAACCATTCAGCAGAGAGGATTAGGAAGCACAGCTGGCCTCACTTCTGTGTCTTGCTGGATTCCCATGGTAATTGGTCATGCTTCATATTGAGTGGCTCCCAGCAGCTGGTCATTTCCGATGCTATCTTCTGCTGACAGCAATAAATTTAGCCCTTGGTGGTAGTCTAGGAAATTGGCATGAATCATGATTTTTGGGTGGCCAGTTAATTTCCCTTGTGGGTCAGACCACTCCAATACTCTGCAAGCTTTCCTCCTCCGGTCTCCCTCTGCAACAGATTGGTCCTGCTATGCTGTGTCCCCAGTAATTACTCAGTCAATCTGTGTTTGACCAAACCTGGTCAATCTGTGTTGGAGCTCTTTTATAGCTAACTTGTGAGCCCTGTGTGAGCTGTGTTTGTGGGTTTTGTTAGGCACAGGAGGAACACAGGGTACTTTCAGTGCAAACAGGACTTTACCAGTTATTAGAAGTTACTCAGGAACATTGTGAAAGTCATCTTCACCGTGAGGGTGGTGAGGCACTGGAACAAGTTGCCCAGAGGGGTTGTGGAGGCTCCAACCCTGGAAATGTTTAAAGCCAGGTTGGATGAGATGCTCTTCAACATCTTTATTGATGATCTGGATGAGGGCATCGAGTCCATCAGCAGTACATTAGTGGACAACACCAAGCTGGGGGCAGGAGTTGATCTGCTGGAGGGCAGAGAGGCTTTGCAGAGGGACCTCGACAGGCTGGACAGATGGGCAGAGGCCAAGGGCAGGAGATTGAACACATCCAAGTGCCAGGTGCTGCACATTGGCCACAGCAACCCCATGCAGTGCTACAGGCTGGGGTCAGAGTGGCTGGAGAGCGGCCAGGCAGAGAGGGACCTGGGGTGCTGGTTGATTGTAGGCCTGAACATGAGCCTGCAGTGTGCCCAGGCAGCCAAGAAGGCCAATGGCATCCTAGCCTGCATCAGAAACAGTGTGGCCAGCAGGAGCAGGGAGGTCATTCTGCCCCTGTACACTGCACTGGTTAGGCCACACCTTGAGTCCTGTGTCCAGTTCTGGGCCCCTCAGTTTAGGAAGGAGGTTGTCTTGCTGGAGCGTGTCCAGAGAAGGGCAACAAAGTTGGTGAGGGGTTTGGAACACAAGCCCTATGAGGAGAGGCTGAGGGAGCTGGGGTTGCTTAGCCTGGAGAGGAGGAGACTGAGGGGTGACCTTCTTGCTCTCTACAACTCCCTGAAGGGAGGTTGTAGCCAGGCAGAGGTTGGTCTCTTGTCCCAGGCAGCCAGCACCAGAACAAGAGGACACAGTCTCAGCTGCGCCAGGGCAGGTTTAGACTGGATCTTAGGAAGAAGTTCTATACCGAGAGAGTGATTGCCCACTGGAATCAGCTGCCTGTGGAAGTGGTGGAGTCACCTTCATTGGAGGTGTTCAAGAAGAGGCTTGATGGGGTGCTTGGTGCCACGGTTTAGTTTCTTAGTTGTTTAGGTGGGTTGTATTGTACTGTATTGTACTGTATTTAGGTGGGTTGGATTGGTTGATGGGTTGGGCATGATGATCTTGAAGGTCTCTTCCAACCTGGTGTATTGTATTGTATTGTATTGAGCAACCTGGTCCAGTAGGAGGTGTTCTTGCCCATGGTAGAGGGTTTGGAGCTAGATGATCTTTAAGGTCCTTTCCAACCCAAGCCATTCTATGATTCCATGAACTTCTGGATAGCCCTTTGCCTATCTTTAGCCACTGTTGTGCTTTATTCATGCCCTCCTGCCCATCCTTGGGGGTGAGGTTTGCTTCTCCTCTCCAGCTGCACATCCCCAAGTGGAGGTTCAGCCTTTGTGAGCAGGGAGCTGGCACACAGCTGGGCACCTGCTTGCAAAGTTGTCTCTCTGCCTTTGAAATTGCAAAGTGATTTTAATGCTCATTTAGAGTATGAGCAGTGGCAATCAAAGAAGGTAAGAGTCCAGCAGAGGGCTATGAAGATGCTGAAGGGACTGGAGCATCTCTCTTGTGAAAACAGGCTGAGAGACCTGGGGCTCTTCAGCCTGGAAAAAAAGATGACTGAGAGAGGATCTTCTTCTGATCAATATCTAAAGGGTAGAGGTCATGAGGATGGGGCTGGGCTCTTTTCAGTGGTGCCCAGTGATGGAACAAGGGGCAATGGGCACAACCTAGAACACACGAGGTTTCAACTGAACTTAAGAAGAAAATTCTTTGTTGTGAGGGTGCTGGAGGCCTGGAGCAGGCTGCCCTGAGAAATTGTGGAGTCTCCTCTGGAGGCTTTCAAAACCTGCCTGAACATTGTGATCCTGGGCAACCTGCTCTGGGTGCTTTACTTTAGCAGTGGGTTGGGCTGGATGATGTCCAGAGGTCACTTCCAACCCCTACCACTTTGTGAGTTTGTAGTTCTTTAAATGTGGTGTTAAAATAGGGTTAAAATATCTAGTGTTGAAGAAGTACTCTGATTATTTCAGCTCTCTACCTCAAAATGGTGCAGTAGGACTCATGAAAGAGAAGCAGAGAAGGGATGGCTGTGAGTAGCAAGGGACGGGGAGCAGTTGCCAGAGGGGTGCCCAAATGGTAAAAAGGGATGAAATATTCTCATGTAAAGGAACTTTGCTAAGATGGGAATGAACCCTGTCTGTTACAAGAGCCTTCCTGCTTCTGCTAAGTAGGGGAATCATTGTGGTGGTGATACCTGGGATTTATTGCCCAGCTGTGCTGAAAGTCGAGCTGCTTTCAAAGGTACAGCCTGGAAATAGAGCAGGAGTGGATTACAAAACCAAGAGGCCTGTCTCCCCTGAACTCCGCTGGGGAGATTCCTCAACCAGATTCTTCAAGCCTTAAAACCTCCAGGGATGAGGCTTCCACCACCTCTCTGGGCAACCTGTTCCAGTGTCTCCCCACCCTCAGGGGGAAGAACTTCTTCCTAACATCCAATCTGAATCTACCCATTTCTATTTCTTTTCCATTCCCCCCTCCCCCAGTCCTATCATTACCTGACACCCTAAAAAGTCTCTCACCTTTCTCTTATTCTATGTTGTTCTGCAAGGTGGCTGCTGCCTTCCTGTGAAACACCTGGGCTTGGCCATTCCCTCAACAGGTGGCCAGTGGGCAAACACCTCTCTGTATGACAGCAAGCCAGAGCCTGCTTTGTCAAAAGCATGGGAAGATGTTGAAGTTATCATGCCTCAGAAGTAAATGTGATCCCAGAGCAAGTTTGTATCAAACCTTGGGTCACTGCCAACTTGAGTACAGTTCTTGGACAGATCTCTTATGAGCCACCATAAGACATTAATGTTTTATGCCTTCAGGAATCTCACAGGCAACTGTCCTTGGTGCATGTCCAATGTCTTCAGCACTGGGAGGAAAATCAGCGCTGCAAAATGCCACATACCCTGGATCTGCTCCAGCAAAGGTGCCACTACAGGATAACTGGAAGCCTTGGAGCTGCTACACTGTGTGTGTGGATTTAACTGTTTACAGCCTTGAAGGAGCATGAATCTGGCTGGACTGAGCTCTCCTCTCTTGGCTCATAGTGTAGTTTGGAGCGGCTCCTTCTGTTCTGGATTCTCCTTCCCGAACACCTGGCACAAAGGGTCAGACTGCAGGAGGTAAGCTGGTAAGGAATGACTGGAAAGGACCCAAGGCAGGGAATTAGACTGGCATGACAGACTGCACCTGTGTTGTTTTAAAGTGAGGTCTGCCCAACCAGTTTGTTCTGGTTGCACTGTTTTAAATGGAGGATGCAATGACATGCTGGAAAGTGGCCATAGAATCGTGGAAGCATTAAGCAAGGATAGGACATCCACGACCATCAAGTCCAACCATCAGCCTAACACCACCATGCCCACTAAACCTTATCCCAAAGTGCCTACACATTTTCAAGCACCTCCAGGGTTGGTGACTCCACCACATCCCTGGGCAGCCTGTTCCAATGCCTGACCACCCTCCCAGTAAAGAAATTTTTCCTAAGATCCAACCTAAACCTCCCCTGGTGCAACTTGAAGCTATTTCCTGTCATCTTATCCCTAGTCACTTGGGAGAAGAGACCCCCACCTTGCTTCAAACTCCTTTCAGGGAGGTGTAGAGGGCAATGAGATCTCCCCTTAACCTCCCTTTTTTTCCAGCCTAAGCAACCCCAGTTCCCTCAGCTGCTCCTCACCAGCCCTGTTCTCCAGACCCTTCAGCAACTTCATTGCCCTTCCCAGGACCTGTTCCAGCACCTCAATGTCCTTTTTGTAGTGAGGGTCCCAGAACTGAATCATAGAATCAACCAGGGTGGAAAAGACCTCAGAGATCATCAAGTCCAACCTATAACCTAATACCTAACATCTCCTGACAACTAAACCATGGCTCTAAGTGCCACATCCAATCCTTTTTTGAACACCTCCAGGCATGGTGACTCCACCACCTCCCTGGGCAGCACATTCCAGTGGCCAATTCCTCTTTCTGGGAAGAACTTTCTCCTCACCTCCAGCCCAAACCTCCCCTGGGACATCTTGAGACTGTGTCCTCTTGTTCTGGTGCTGGGTGCCTGGGAGAAGAGACCAACCCCCTCCTGGCTACAACCTCCCCTTCAGGGAGGTTGTACCCAGTGTGTACCCACTGAACCCAGTGTGGCCTCTCCTGTGCCAAGTGCTGATAACTAAGTATCAAACCTTAATTTTGAGGACCATGCCCAAAATAACAGAGAAAAGCTCTATCTGAGCTGATGGTTGGATAAGAGGTGCAGAGTGTGGAGCTTTCAACTTCCTGATTTACCTCATTATTTCAAAACTCCCTGATATGTTAGGTCAGAAGTTTGGCAGGTTTCAGAGGAAGAAAGAGAGTAGCTTTAAATTCCTGAAGTATGATGCTCAGTCTCTATGGGGGTGGAGTCCATTGTGTGCTTCTCACTTCAGGCACGTGGAGATGAAATGTGCTGCACCATCCTGGGTGGTTATTTTGGGATCTGAGGTAAAACCATTCTTGCACTTGGCTTCCTAAGCTGCTTTTGCACAGTTTTGGCCTGACTCAGAAGTTAAGCAACTTGGTAATGTAGACCATCACACAAGCCCCAGAGACTTGACAGGTGACAGGGTAAAGCCATTCTGCAAATGATTCCTAAAGTGTATTCTCAGGAGAGAGGGTTTTTTCTGGTCTGTTTTGCTCATTATACAGTGGACAGAATTGTCACATTGGTGCTAGAAGAGGCAATAAGAAGCTACATTCTCTTTGGATAGTTCAAAAGCACTGAAGTGTCAACTGTTCTGGACAGAAGAGACAAGGAGTGGAAGTTGTCTCATTGGTACTGAGAGCTTGCATTTGAGTAGATGTCTCCTTTTCCTACTGCTTCAAATAAATACTAGGCACAAAGGTGAGCAGTTGGAGAAAGGAGGGGGATAATGCCTTCAAACTGGAAGAAGCTTGCTGTAGGTTAGACATTGGGAAGAACTTCACCATGAGGGTAGTGAGGCACTGGTACAGGTTGTCCAGCAAGGCTGTGGAGACTCCAACTCTGGCAGTGCTCAAGACAGATTGGGTGGGCCCTTGAGCAATGTGGCCTTGTAGGAGGTGTCCCTGCTCATGGCAGGGGTGTTAGAACCAGATGACCTTTCAGGTCCCTTCCAACCCAAACCATTCTATGATTCTGGACAGTGTCACCTGATGCTATTTACCTCTGCCTGCAAGGGCGGATGGCAGCTCTGCCGTTGTCTTCAACCAGTATGAAGTGTTTTAACGAATGCTGCACTTACTGGTAAACAATTTGGAGTTGCTACTCAGACTTTGAGATATCCTTGGGCTTGAGTGTGGTTGTTGCAGCAGCTGTGCTGGCCCGAGATGCCCCTGTCTGCTCAGGCTTGCTGTGAGACACTATGGTTTTTGTGAAAGGCACTTCAAACTGCTTAAAGTTTATAGTTAAAGCTTTTAGTTAAAGTAAACCTTATGGTTTCTTCTGAGACTGGAAGCCAGGGGAAGAGGTTATCCAAAATACCAGTGCTTCAAAGTGCAGAGAGTCCAGAGGGACCTGGACAGGCTGGAGAGGTGAGCCCAAGCCAACCTCATGAAGTTTAACAAGACCAAGCGCAAGGTCCTGCATCTGGGTCGGGGCAATCCCAAGCACCGATATAGGCTGGGCAGGGGCTGGCTTCAGAGCAGCCCTGAAGAAAAGGCCTTGGGAAAACTGGTGGATGGGAAACTCAGCATGAGCCACCAGTGTGCACTTGCAGCCCAGAGAGCCAACAAGAGCCTGGGCTGCATCAAGAGAAGCATAGCCAGCAGACTGAGGGAGGTGATTCTACCCTTCTACTCCGCTCCGGTGAGACCACAGCTGGAGTACTGCTTGCAGTTCCAGAGCCTCTAGTATAGGAAGGAGCTGGAGATGCTGGAACGTGTCCAGAGAAGGGCCATGAGGATGAGCAGAGGGCTGGAGCTGCTCTGCTGTGAGGACAGACTGAGGGAGTTGGGGCTGTTCAGTCTGGAGAAGAGAAGGCTCCCAGGAGACATTCTTGTGGCCTTCCAATGTCTGAAGGGGGCTCCAAGAAAGCTGGGGAGGGAGTCAGGGAGTGATAGGACTGGAGGGAATGGAGCAAAACTAGAAATGGGTAGATTCAGATTGGGTGTTAAGAAGAAGTTCTTCCCCATGAGGGTAGTGAGACACTGGCACAGATTGCCCAGGGAGGTGGTGGAAGGCTTGTCCCTGGAGGTTTTTCAGGCCAGGCTGGATGTGGCTGTGAGCAACCTGCTCCAGTGTGAGGTGTCCCTGTCCATTGCAGGGGAGTTGGAACCGGATGATCTTTGAGGTCCCTTCCAACCCTGACAATTTCATGATTCTATGACTAGGAAGCTTTTCTTTGTGGGCTGTAAACTGAAACATTTAAACAAAAGACTAGCTTATTTTTAGCAAAGGGATGTGAGGTGAATATTTAAAGTAGTGCAGCAGGTTTTTAATACCTGGGCTGAACGAGGGAAGCTTGCAGTGCTTTTTGTCATTTGATTTTTAATCCAGGACAGACACTGGACACGGGACTCAAGGTGTGGCCTAACCAGTGCTGAGTACAGAGGTCATTCTGCCCCTGTATTCAGCTCTGCTTAGGCCACACCTTGAGTCCTGTGTCCAGTTCTGGGCCCTCAGTTTAGGAAAGATGTTGACTTGCTGGAAGGTGTCCAGAGAAGGGCAACAAAGCTGGGGAGAGGCTGAGGGAGCTGGAGTTGCTTAGCCTGGAGAAGAGGAGGCTCAGGGGAGACCTTCTTGCTGTCTACAAGTACCTGAAGGGAGGTTGTAGCCAGGTGGGGGTTGGTCTCTTCTCCCTGGCAACCACCACCAGAACAAGAGGACACAGTCTCAAGATGCACCAGGGGAGGTTTAGACTGGATGTTAGGAAGAAGTTCTTCATAGAAAGAGAGATTGGCCATTGGAATGTGCTGCCCAGGGAGGTGGTGGAGTCACCATCACTGGAGGTGTTTAGGAAGAGACTGGATGGGGTGCTTGGTGCCATGGTTTAGTTGATTAGATGGTGTTGGGTGATAGGTTGGACTCAATGATCTCAAAGGTCCCTTTGAACCTGCTCTACTCTGCTCTGCTCTGCTCTGCTCTACTCTGCTCTACTCTGCTAAGTGCCCAGCATTCTGGTTCTCTCCCAGCAAAGCCAGCCTATGTGTTGCAGAGCATTAGATCAGCCCTACAGCTTTCATGCTCAGTGACTGGTTTGGACCAAACTGGAGCACTCAGTGCTTATTCTGCCAAGTTCCTTTTCCACTGAGAGAGAAATGCTTGGGGCACTGTAGGGCAGATCCCCCACCCCTTGATTCATTTATTCATAAGGGGGAGTAATTTCTCCTGGTGTAAATTCCAGTGCTGTATCTAATCTCACTTCAGCAATCCCAACCCAACATCTAGTACTTGGTGGGGAGGGAAATTAGAATAGTGGGGAGGAGGTAATTCCAGCAGAGACAGGCAGTTGTCTGGGAGAGATGTAGATGTTACAAGGCATGAACATCAACTCCCTAAGAAAACAGGGGTCCTGTAATTGCAGCATAGATGGAGGTACAAACCTCTCTCTGTGTCTTGGGACCTTCACATTCATTCCCCCCAGGCTCATTAAGCCAGAGGCAAACCTCGGAGTTGTCAGCTGCTGCCTTGCAAACCTGTGGGTGACTCAGCAATGCAATGCAAGGGCTTTCTCAGAAATGCCAGAGGTGGTCTGTGTTTCTCAGTACATTGTTTCAGTTGTTTTTTTAGAGTCCATGTTCCCTTTGGCATCGATCCTGGGCTCTAGCAGGGGTAGATTCATCCTTTTCAGAAGCAGGCAAGACGAGGCTGAAGCTCTCTGAGGCTCTCTGTGGTCCACCAACCACGTCTGTTGGGCTTGCTTGCTGGCTGACAGTTGGTTTGGGACTCTTGACTGCTGTAAAACACAGCATGTCAGGATTTTATGTCTCCCTCCCTTCTCTGCAAACCACTTGTGGACAGTTGACCAAACAGAAGTTTTATGTTTGAACCATAAAACCCACACACAACACCACAAAAGCCACCACATTGTTTTTTTTTAGTGATGAGATTCTGTTGCCAATTCTCCTGTCATTCTCCTGTCCTATTTACTGCTTGGGCTTGAAAAGCATAACAATGTTTTGAAGGCTTTGCTTTTAAACCCTGCTCTTGTTTTTCCCTTTGTGACTGCTTTGACAGGCTCCTCTGATGTATATTTCAGCACAGGTTGATGTGGAGCTAATGAGAAGGCAGATGTTTGTTTACAGAAATGCAGGTTCCATTTGTTAAATTATTTCCTGGTGAGGGGAAAAAAAACCAACAACACAACACCAAAACCATTGCTTTCCCTATTGCCTTACATGCTAGGAATTTCTGTTCTATATGGATAGAGTACTTTAATATTTTACACATCTGCATTTCTTTACAACATGGGTTTTACACTGTACCTTGCTAGCAGGTGGATAAACCAGCCAGTTAGCCCTAACCCCACAGCCTGAGAGATCATTACAGGATGCCAAAGGGTTCAACTGCTGCTTTAAGCCAAGGAACAGGTTTACACATCTTACAGTAAGCTTAGAATTAGCTTGGAGAAGGACCTGGGAGCCCTGGTGGACAGCAGGTTCTCCATGGCTGAGATGCCTGAAGGCTGTGCAGCCATTCAGAGAGACTTGGGCAGACTGAGAGCTGGGCAGAGAGGAATCTAATGAGGTTCAACAAGGATAAGTGCAGAGTCCTGCAGCTGGGAAGGAAGAATAAACTGCAGCAGTACAGGTTAGGAGGTGATCTGCTAGAGAGCAGCCCTGTGGAGAAAGACCTGGGAGTGCTGGTGGACAGCAAGTTCTGCATGGGACAGCAATGTGCCCAGGGGGCCAGGAAGGCCAATGGGATCCTGGGGTGCACCAGCAGATCCAGGGAGGTTCTCCTCCCCTTCTACTCTGCCATGGTGAGGCTACACCTGGAATATAGCATCCAGTTCTGGGGCTCCCCAGTTCCAGAGGGACAGGGATCTGCTGGAGAGACTCCAAGGGAGGGCTACAAGGATGATGAAGGGACTGGAGCATGTGCCCTGTGATGAGAGGCTGAGAGCCCTGGGGCTGTTTAGTCTGGAGAGGACTGAGAGGGGATCTAATAAATGTTTATAAATGTTTGAGGGCTGGGGGTCAAGATGGAGGGGACAGGCTCTGCTCACTTGCACTCTGTGATAGGACAAGGGGTAATGGATATAAACTACAGCATAGGAGGTTCCACCTCAACATGAGGAGGAACTTCTTCACTGTGAGGGTCCCAGAGCCCTGGAGCAGGCTGCCCAGAGAGGTTGTGGAGCCTCCTTCTCTGGAGACTTTCAAGCCCCATCTGGATGTGTTCCTGTGTGCCCTGTGCTGGATGCTATGGCCCTGCTCTGGCACGGGGGTTGGACTTGATGATCTCCCAAGGCCCCTTCCAACCCCTAACATCCTGTGCCCACTGATTTATAAATCTGACTGATAAGTCCCCAATTAAAAATAAATCAATAAGGAGAAAAAAGGCTAAGTTTATAAATTCTCAGGACACTCTTTAAGATACCCATTGATTGATTTGCAGGATAATAAACCCTTGAAGCTCTGTTGGTCTCAGTTTTACAGTCTTGTATTCCAGATAAATGTCAGCCTTTGCTGCATACATCCTGCTTAGACTTATTTTTGTCACTTTGGTTTTTGTTTGTACCCTTGGCACTATAAAATATTTGTATAAATAGCAGCATAGTGACTCTGAAGCACATGGCCCCAAACTGGTGCTGTGTATAAAAGCCTACCTGATCTAAATTAAGCACAGAGGTCTGCTCATATTTCAGAAAGGAGTTTAAGGTCCAAGTTCACAGCTCTGAGATGCTGAACTGGCTTTTTGGGGGGTAAAGTACTCCCTCCTAGACTGTAGGTAGGAGATGCTCTTGCTGCAGCGTGTGTAGGGTCAGTGCCAGGTCTGGCACTGCCTACCTGTTAAAGGCAGGCAGATGCTTCAGGATGTAAGATTTGCCCAAGGAAAGGGCTAAATAGTCAAGTGAATGCACTGACTTGTAGCTGAATTGGGTTGTAATGGGCTGGGGATGCCCCAAAGTCTCTACAGTGCAGCCCCTGGGGCAAAATCTCCTGTCCATGGTGCTGTGGGACACGGTTTGGCATCAGACTTGGTACTTAGAGAATGAGTGGACTCAATGACCTTATGACCTTTCTTGTCCACAATGGGTCCCCCAGCTGGCTGGGTTGTCCCTCCTGACTTGCACCAGTGTAAGTAATAGGAGGTGAGTCACCTGCCACGGTCTAGTAGTCCTGAGGTGTTGGGTGACAGGCTGGACTTGATGATCTTTGAGGTCTTTTCCAACCTTATTGATTCTGTGATTCTGTGATATGGAGAAGGTCTACAGAGGTCTTAAGTTCCTCCAGGTGGTATGCAGGACCAAGTGGTGCTACTGGAGAGTACAGGGAGTTGTAGAGGGCAATAAGGTCTTCCCTGAGCCTCCTCTTCTCTTGGCTAAGCAACCCCAGCTCCCTCAGCCTCTCCTCACAGGGCTGTGCTCAAGGCCTCTCCCCAGCCTTGTTGCCCTTCTCTGGACATGTTCAAGTGTCTCAATGTCCTTCTTAAACTGAGGAGCCCAGAACTGGACACAGGACTCAAGGTATGGCCTAACCAGTGCTGAGTACAGGGGCACAATGATTTCCCTGCTCCTGCTGGCCACACTATTCCTGATGCATGCCAGGATCCCCTTGGCCTTCTTGGCCACCTGGGCACACTGCTGGCTCATGTTCAGCCAGCTGTCAATCAGCACCCCCCAGGTCCCTTTCTGTTTGGCTGCTCTCCAGCCACTCCAGCTTCAGCCTGTAGCTCTGCATGGGGCTGTTGTGGCCAAAGTGCAGCACCCAGTGATCACTAGGAATATGCCAGTCTGAGGTATGCATGCACCTTCTGGCTGGCCTTACCTAGGGAAAAAAACGGATTTTGTGTTCTTCTCTTTCTTGCTCTTTGCCAGGGAGATATTTCCCCATCATCCCTTTACCAGCTTGTGGCTGCTGCTGCTGAATGAGTTCCTAGAATCATAGAATGGTAGGGGTTGGGAGGGACCATCTTGTCCACCCTCCCTCCTAAAGCAGGTTCTACTAGATCAGGTTGCACAGGGACATGTCCAGGTCTGTTTTGGAAATCTCCAGAGAAGGAGATTCTATGAGCAGCCTGGTCCAGGGCTCTGTCTCTCTCAAAGAAGTTTCTCCTCACATTCCTTTGAGACCTCCTCTGTTCTAGTTTGTACCCATAGCCACCTCTGGGTAGAGCTTGGTTGCATCCTGAGGACCTCCACTCTTTAGGTATTTGTATGCATTGAGAAGATGCTCCCTCAGCCTGCTCTTCTCCACAATAACCTGCCCTTATCTTGCTGAACCCGTGTGGAGATCCAGCTGTATGTTTTCCTTACCTTGTTGTGGAGTAATGAAATCCCCTGAGGTTGTTTCCACTGCAGTTTTCTTCCTCTTGTTTGAACTTCCAAATCCAAGCTGTTCTGTCCTTCAAGGGTATGGTTGCAAAGGTAGAGAGTAGAATTATAGAGGACTCATAGAGCGCCCTGGAATCACTGGGGCTGCCTTGGATGTCTGAGCAAAATTAGACTCATTGTCTCTATTTTCTCTCTTTCAGCAGCTGGAGAGCTTCCTACTAAATCTTGGAATCCATGATGATAAAAGACACAGGGAAAATGAGCAGCCTCAGAAACAAATGTGCCCTACTGGAGAGCTTCCTGGCACAGCTGTTGGTGATACCTGGCCATGTTCCTGTCCCAGACTTTCAATGGGACACCTTGTGTGAGTTTTTGATTCACTTCCATTCTGAATGAGAATCACACAGTCCTTTGTCTTCACCGGGAGACACCTTGTCTTCTGGCAACTGGTTTTAAGCCTTAGAGAATCAGAGAATCAATAAGGTTGGAAAAGGCCCCAGAGATCAAGTCCAACCTGTCACCCAACACCTCATGACTAACTAAACCATGGCTTCAAGTGCCACAACCAATCCTTTTTTGAACATCTCCAGGGATGGGGACTCCACCACCTCCCTGGGCAGCACATTCCAATGGCCAATTACTCCTTTGTGAAGAGCTTTCTCCTCACCTTGAGCCTCAGCTTCCCCTGGTGCAGCTTGACTGTGTCCTCTTGTTCTGGTGCTGGTTGCCTGGGAGAAGAAACCAACCCCCACCTGTCTACAGCCTCCTTTCAGGCTGGATTTTATCAGGTTTATTCAATGCTTTTGAGGCAAGCCCATTTCTTTAGGTTTGCTTTTTTATTTAGAGTGGAAAAACACTTTTTGCCCTTTAAAATATTTTTTTTGTCCTTTACTAAGCAAAAAGGAGCCAAACTGAACTGCACTGGGTGAGTTGGGTGGGATAGAAGGAATTTCAAGATGAGTATTTGTAATCCAACTTAGAAATGTGTAAATTGGGATCCAGTGTAACCAATCTGCAGAGCTGCACCAGTGTTGGTGGCAGGACAGGAGGAGCAGCAGCTGGTGGCCATGACCTGTCCAGTTCAGCCCCTGCATTTGCATTCTGTTCACAGGAGCCATGCAGAAGAGCCTGTGCTGCTTGCTGGAGGACTGCAACTTGCCAAATCATCTTGGCAGCCAAATCCGTGGAGCCCATCCAAGAGGGGTAAACGAGAGCCAGATCTGGCCTCCTTTCCTTCAGCTGATCTCCCTTTTTAGAGGAGCTCGGTGTTGGCTTGGTTGGCACACTGATGTTCAGGAGCTCAGCTTTGCTTGCTGAGAATGTTACCAGTCTGACAGCAGTCTGGAATCTCTGTGTGTCATGCAGGGTTGGTGAGAGATACAGCAGCACTGGAATCTGGGGGCTTCCGAAGTCATGAGCCTCTCCAGGGGACCTTTGCAGTGAAGTAAATGATCCTCGGTGTGACAAAAGCGTGCAAACACTTCAGAGAAGGCTCAGTCTAAAGCCTGTGAGTTGGCCTGCAGAAATAGATGGAAATATTAATGTACTTATCCAAAAACATATCAGTAGGCTTCAAAGCTGCTAGAATGGATGTATGGTCACGTTGTAGTGTGTTAGCTTCATGCAGTTATTCACTCTCGGGGTACCTCGACATCACATGGGGGTGGTTTGTGTTGTGCAGCAAGGGCATGGCCTCATCACTGAATCACAGAGTGGTGGGAGTTGGATGGCCCCTCTGGAGAGCATCTAGTCCAACCCTTCTGCTAAAGCAGGGTCACCTAGAGCAGGTGGCATGTGAACATATCCAGGTGGGTTTTGAAAGTCCCCAGAGAAGGAGACTCCACAACCTCTCTGGGCAGCCTGCTCCAGGGCTCTGGCACCCTCACAGGAAAGAAGTTTTTTCCTTCAGTTCAAGTGAAACCTCCTGGGTTCCAGTTTGTGCCCACTGCCTCTTGTCCTATCAGTGGGTACCACTGAAAGGAGCCCAGCCCCATCCTCATGATCTCCACTTCCAGCCATTAGCTATTGATCAACATTGAGAAGACCCCTCTCGATCTGCTCTTCTCCAGGCTCTCAGCTTCTCCTCATATGAGAGATGCTCCAATTCCC
This sequence comes from Colaptes auratus, assembly GCA_015227895.2. Classification (NCBI taxonomy): domain Eukaryota; kingdom Metazoa; phylum Chordata; class Aves; order Piciformes; family Picidae; genus Colaptes; species Colaptes auratus. The sequence continues at coordinate 4,472,067 of CM037644.1, forward strand.
TCAGCAGTAGTTCCCTGTATCTCTTGAACTGGGAGGCCCAGAACTGGCCAGAAAGCTCCCAGTGTAGCTTCCCCAGGGCAGAGCAGATGTGGAGGAGAACCTCCCTGGACCTGCTGGCCATACTCTTCATGCACCCCAGAATACCACTGTTCTTTTTGGCCATGAGGGCACTTGTTCTCTGTTTGTGCAAGGGAAGCTCTGAGAAAGTCAGTTGATGTGGTATTAATGTGCTGTTCAGTTTATTCTCTTGCCATATTGATGTTATTTTTGTCTTAATTCAGGGTTTGGACCATGGAAGGATAGATGATGCAGGTCACTAAAGCCTGCTGCCTGTTGCAGGAGATGCTGTATTAGATCTGTCCTCTTCAGCCTCTTCCACGTTTCCAGCCCAGCAATGATGTTGCTCTGGGCTGTTATTCCTTGATTAAGCTCTTGATTTGTCTGGAAAGGTGAGTCACCTATAATCAGCACATTAAATGAATGCCTTACCCCATTTGCCACTGAGAAATAATCACAAATTCAATAAAAGCTTCATTCCACATTTACCAGTCCTGATGCTTTCGGCTCTGTAATCACCGTTCCCTGTCAACCACAGAAGTCTTCTCATTTCCTGCTGTATGAATGCAAACAGCAGTGCAGGGAGCTGCAGGCACACACCAGGGTTGACTTGCTCTGTGTGAGGACACTGCATGCTCAGGTACCATCTCAACCTGTTGGCAAACCTGGGATTGTTCTTGTTTCCCAAGGCATTTTGTGGAATAGCACACCTAACAAGAGCATCACAGCACTCACTGCTGATGTCTTTATTCTAATTCTAGTTCTAATTCTTGAGAGTTCTGTCCAGTCACTAAGTGGAGCCTGTCAGCATCCACCAGGGCTTTCAAACACCCCCCCCCCTCTGGTTTTGGTGATGGCATAGAATATTAGAATGGTTTGGGTTGGAAGGGACCTTAAAGATCGCCTAGTTCCAACCTCTTGCCGTGGGCAGGGACACCTTCCACTAGCCCAAGGTTGCTAAAGGCCTCATCCAGCCTGGCCTTGAGCACCTCCCTGGGCAACCTGTTCCAGTGTCTCACCACCCTCACAGTAGAGAATTTGTTCCTAATAGCTAAACTAAATCTCCCCTCATTCAGTTTCAGGTCACTACCCATAGCAAGTTTTCCTTCTAGAAATACTCCTAGAAGTGGGACAGTCCTGGCTCACCGACGAGGTCCCAGACGACTGGAAACTGGCCAGTGTGACACCCATCCACAGGAAGGGCTGGATGGAGGAACCTGGAAACTACAGACCTGTCAGCCTGACCTCAGTGCCAGGGAAAATTATGGAGCAGATCATCTTGGGGGCAATCACTGAGCACCTGAAGGGTGGCCAAAGGATCAGCTACAGCCAGCATGGAATTAGGAAGGGCAGATCCTCCCTCTCCAACCTGATCTCCTCTGCCCAGGTAAGTGCCTGGTGGATGTGGGGCAGGCTGTGGATGTGGTCTACCTGGACTTCAGCAAAGCTTTTGACACCGTCCCCCACAGCAAACTCCTGGCCAAGCTGTCAGCTCGTGGCTTGGACAGCAGCACTCTGAGCTGGGTTAGGAACTGGCTGGAGGGCCGAGCCCACAGAGGGATGGTGAATGGTGCCACAGCCAGCTGGCAGCCAGGCACTAGTGGTGTCCCCCGGGGATCAGTGCTGAGCCCCATCCTGTTCAATATCTTTATTGATGAGGGGATTGAGTCAGTCATCAGTAAGTTTGCAGATGATACCAAGTTGGAAGCAGGTATTGATCTGTTAGAGGGTAGAAGGGTTCTGCAGAGGGGACCTTGCCAGGCTGGACAGATGGGCAGAGTCTAGCATGATGGCATTCAACAAATCCAAGTCCCAGGTGCTGCACTTTGGCCACAACAACCCCATGCAGTGCTACAGGCTGGGGTTGGAGTGGCTGGAGAGCTGCCAAACACAAAGGGAGATGGAGGTGCGATTGACAGCTGGCTGAACATGAGTCAGAGCATGCCCAAGTGGCCAAGAAGGCCAATGGCATCCTGGCCTGTATCAGTGTGGCCAGCAGGAGCAGGGAGGTCATTGTGCCCCTGTGCTCAGCACTGGTTAGGCCACACCTTGAGTCCTGTGTCCAGTTCTGGGCTCCTCAGTTTAAGAAGGACATTGAGACTCTTGAACATGTCCAGAGAAGGGCAACAAGGCTGGGGAGAGGCCTTGAGCACAGCCTTGTGAGGAGAGGCTGAGGGAGCTGGGATTGTTTAGCCAAGAGAAGAGGAGGCTCAGGGGAGACCTTCTTGCTCTCTACAACTACCTGAAAGGAGATTGTAGCCAGGAGGAGGTTGGTCTCTTCTCCCAGGCAACCAGCACCAGAACAAGAGGACACAGTCTCAAGCTGTGCCAGGGGACGTTTAGGCTGGAGGTGAGGAGAAAGTTCTTCACAGAGAGAGTTGTTAGTCATTGGAATGTGCTGCCCTGGGAGGTGGTGGAGTCCCCATCCCTGGAGGTGTTCAAGAAGGGATTAGACATGGCACTTAGTGCCATGGTCTAGTAGTCATGAGGTGCTGGGTGACAGGTTGGACTTGATGATCTTTGAGGTCTCTTCCAACCTTATTGATCCTATGATTCAAAGGATTTGTGGAATTATTTGGTACCAAGACAGAATGGCGACTTTCCTATCAAGCACATCTGAGGTTTTCTTTATCACTTGGCACATGCAGGCTCAATTAGACTTGGAGCCATTCTAGGGTAATGATACAAACAGAAGCAAAACAAGGAAATGGAGGGAAGTGCTTTCAACTGCAGTGATCTGGAGTGTCAAAGATAAATAATACATAGACTGGCCTTGCCTCCTCCAGCAGAGCGCTGAGGCTGCGGGAGGTCTCACTGCTCAGAAATCACGTGTGCCCTCTGGAAGAGCTGGAGACAGGGCATTTGTGCTGAGGAGATCTGAAGTGATGGGGAATTCCTCTCCTCCCTGCAGCACTAGAGGAGGCTGGGCTATTGTGCTTTGGAGCACAAGCCCTGTGAGGAGAGACTGAGGGAGCTGGGGTTGCTTAGCCTGGAGAAGAGGAGGCTCAGGGCAGACCTCATTGCTGTCTACAACTCCCTGAAGGGAGGTTGTAGCCAGGTGGGGGTTGGTCTCTTCTCCCAGGCAACCAGCACCAGAACAAGAGGACACAGTCTTGGTCTGCACCAGGGGAGGTTTGGCCTGGATGTTAGGAAGAAGTTCTTCATAGAAAGAGTTATTGGTCATTGGAATGTGCTGCCTGGGCAGGTGGTGGAGTCATCATCTCTAGAGGTGTTTAGGAGAAGACTGGATGGGGTGCTTGGTGCCATGGTTTAGTTGATTAGATGGTGTTGGGTGATAGGTTGGACTGGATGATCTCAAAGGTCTCTTCCAACCTGTTCCGTTCTATTCCATTCTATTCCATTCTATTCCATTCCATTCCATTCCATTCCATTCCATTCCATTCCATTCCATTCCATTCCATTCCATTCAATTCCATTCCATTCCATTCCTCTGGTGACAGCAGATCCCTTCAGCACCCTCCTTCTTCAGGTGGCTGTGTTAGCCTGGTTCAAATGAGGCACTTGTAAGAATTAATGGAGCCTGCTTCAGCAGCAAAGGGGTGAGGAGGGAATGGTTCCCTGTGTTAAGCTGAGTTCTCTGTGCTGGACAAAGGAAGGCAGTGTTTTGCTGCCCAATGTGCTCTCTAATGCCATAAGGTGATCCTGTCTGAGTGACTTTGTCAATGGTAGAAACTGGTATGGGAGTGGGAATGACTGAACCTGAAGGTGTTTCGAGACTTGTGGGGCCAAAATGGTGGTGTGAAGATGTGCTGGCAGGAAGGAAGGGAGGGAGGACGTAAGGCAGGTGAACCTGTGAAAATCCTTGGGGACAATGAGCAAGATAAAGAAAGAAGGAGCACACCAGGAGAAGGGGAAAAAATGAGGAAGTGGGGAGAGAGGATGTCCAGGGTGTGCTGTGCTTCCCTTCATGTGACTGTGGGGTGCAGTCCTGATGCATCCAGGACAACAGTAGTACTGTTGCAGGTGCAAGTGTCTCCTCTTGTCACCTGGACCTGCTTTCCACAGCCTCAGCCTCATTGCAGTTAACAGCACCCAAGGGATGAGCCCTTCTTGCCATGCTCTGCTTCCTCAGGTTAACAGCTCCAGGAGCTGGTCAGGGGCCAGCATAATGCCAAGTGAGCCTTTTCCATTCAGCTGGCTCCAGCAACATTTGATGGGCTGCAGAGAGGCCTCGCTGCCTGTGGCCTCATCCATATTCATAACCGTGAACGCTTCACACTTCCAAAAATTGAATTGCCTCGTTCCACAACCTTTGACACATGGAGTATGTGACTGTGTTTGATGCTAACAAGGCAGATAAGACACATCCCACAAGCTGGTGGCAGCCTTATATTGATTTTGAGTTCTTCTGGCTTCTATCTTTTGACCACCTCTCCCTTTCTGTTGTGATAACGAACGCGTTGGCACGAAGCCCTGACAGTCTTTGCCCAACACACTGAGTTCCCACATCACATGGGGAAGTATTGGGAAATCCATAATTGCAGGGCTTTGGCAACCTTCAGATATTTCCATGGTTACTGAGGGGGAGGAATTTCCCATTGGTTGAGGCAGTAATTATTTTGGTGAGAAGGATGAACGTGGGTTTTGAAGTTGTTTATTTGTAGTACCAACTTCATGTTGTAGCTCTTAGAGCACACTTGCCATACTAGCTGCTTCTTGTGTTTCAAAGGTGATTAATGAGGGGCATTAAAACTTTGGCTAATAGAGTCAGTGGAATGGTGAGACACTGACTGGCACAGGTTGCCCAGGGAGGTGGTAGAAGCCTCATCCCTGGAGGTTTTTGAGGTCAGGCTGGATGTGGCTCTGAGCAACCTGTGTGAGGTGTCCCTGCTCATGGCAGGGGAGCTGGAACTAGATGATCCTTGAGGTCCCTTCCAACCCTAACAATTCTATGGTTCTGTGAATGATCTGGAGACCTTTGCTGCTGGTATTTTTTTCCTGTCACTTTCAAGTGAATGAGGAAAGGCAGACTTGCAGCTATTTGATTTCATTGGGTTTCATAGCTGGGTGTCATGCCCATGTGAAAAACTATGCTTTTCCTGATACACCCACCTCCCCCTCCCAGAAAAAGTAAATTAGGAGTTACAACAAACAACTTTAAATTCAGGCCTTGGGTGGGTTCATGTGGAAATGAATCTGCTGACACTGTACTGTGATCAGCTGGTACCTGGCTGGTTCTTTTTAGGGCATCTCCATAATGGGTTCCTCACAGTCAAGATGTGTCAAAAAGTGCCCACAGACAGGCTGGAGGGATAGGTGGAGAGTGTGAGTACCAGAGTTTGTGTGTAGGAGGATGCTGAGGCTTCCCTTCCTGAGCTTTGCTGTGAGCAAAAGAGGGCAGCGTTGACTGATTAAGTAGCTTATGAAACACTGCTCAGCTTTCCATCAGCATGGACACAACAGTAATTCTGGAGAGACTCCCAACCTGTAACACTTGCTCTGAGGCTGCTTGTACAAGAGATGTGAAGGGAGGCCAGGTTTTGGAAGCCACTTTCCATTTGTGCTTGTTTCTGACTCCTCTTATCTTCTTCAAAGAGCGCCTATGTAGCACAGAGGGGGGGTGCCTGTGTGCCAGGTGACCTCTTTGGAGCTCTTGCAACGTTGGCCTGGCAATTACTAGAGTTAAAGATTTAGAGCTTGGTGCTTTCGGCCAATTTTCCTGGCCCATGATAGGACTAACCCAGCTTGATGAACAAATCTTCACATTTGTATTATACCCTGAGTCTCAGTGTGTTTGTTTCCCCCAGGGAAATTAAGTATTAACATCAGACTGGATTTGAACTGAAAGCATCACACACAAGCTCCTTTATGTTATCATACTCCAGTGTTGGGACAGGTCTCCTCTCCCTCTCCCTCCTCTCCCTCTCCCTCTCCCTCTCCCTCTCCCTCTCCCTCTCCCTCTCCCTCTCCCTCTCCCTCTCCCTCTCCCTCTCCCCCCTCTCCTCTCCCTCCAAATTAGGACAGCTAGACATTTTCTGCTTGGAAAAGCTCCAATACAGCTACCTCCAGTGTGTCTCTGTGCTAATGCCACGGGTGCATGAATAGAAGCAAGACTGGAGGCATAAACCTGGGGCGATTCACACTGTGGCAGCTGCAAACAAAGAGGCAGACTATGTGTTGAAAGGTGGACACTTGAAAGTGTGTCAGATTTAGCCAAGATTCAAACCAGGGGGGGCAGAGTGAACTCATTCTGTGGGGGTTGTGTGCACAGATTGATGTATTTTTTAATTGGGACAGCTTGTGTTGCTGGGGTTAACTGATTCACAGGTCCATGGCCCACTAAGAAGTGTATTGTTGTGAACTGAGAGGCCAAATGCTCCACTGCCTACACAAACAAGGCCACCTCCTCCTGGCTAGGAGCTGACTGACTTCAGCACAGTAGTGAAACAAAGCCTAATATGAACACAGAATCTTCTTTTTGGCTCTGGGCATGTTTAAAATTGCCTTCAGGTAAACTGGGAGGGGGGTTGGGTACATGCAAGGTGTTTTCCCATTGCATGCTGGCTCTCTAGAGCATGGGTACCCCATGCCTTTGCTCACTGCCAAGCTGATGAAGGAGGATGGCTGCTTCTCCTAGTGTATGGTGGCTGATGTTGACCTTCTGCTGTCCCTGGATGTGTTTCCCAGAGTGACCTTCTGCACCACACTCCCAATGGAGCTGTGAGCCCACAGTTTTCAACTGGGACATGCAGAGATGATGTGCTGGTCCAGCACAGGTAACACAGGCCCAATGCAGTGCTTACTGCATCCAGAAAGGTGGAGAATCACTGGACTCAGAGGTGCTGTTCTCATCTGTGCCTCTTAGAATCATGGAATCATTTTGATTGGAACAGAACTTTAAGGTCATAGAGTCCAACCATTATCCAACTCTACCATGGCTGGTGCTAAACAAAGTCCCTCAACACGACATCTCTGTGGCTTTTATACACCTCAAGGGATGGGGATTCAACCACCTCCCTGGGGAGCCTGCTCCAGGCTTTGAGGACCCTTTTAGGGAAGAAGTTTCTTCTAGTATCCAACCTAACCCTTGCCTGGTGCAACTTGAGGCATTTTCTCTTGTCCTGCCATTCGTTACTAGAGATGATAGACTGACCCCACCTCGCTCAAACCTCCTGTCAAGGAGTTGTGGAAAGCAAGAAGGTCTCCCCTCAGATTCCTTTTCTCCACTCTAAACAACCCCAGTTCCCTCAACTGCTCCTCACAAGAACTTGTTCTCCAGTCCATTATTACAGAGTACAGAATTAACCAGGTTGGAAGAGAACTTTGAGATCATTGAGTCCAACTCAACCATGGCACTAATTCTCCTGACTCTTCAGTCAGGAGCAAAACTTGTGCTGGGCTCTCCAGTATCTGAAGGAGGCCTACAAGAATGTTGGAGAGGGACTGTTTCCTATCATTGTAGTGCTAGAATGAGGGGCAATGGCTTGACCTCCTGAAGGGAGGTTGTAGCCAGGTGGGGTGGTCTCTTCTCCCAGGCACCCAGCACCAGAACAAGAGGACACAGTCTCAAGCTGCACCAGGGGAAGTTTAGGCTGGAGGTGAGGAGAAAGTTCTTCACAGAGAGAAGCCATTGGAATGTGCTGCCCAGGGAGGTGGTGGAGTCACCATCACTGGAGGTGTTTAGGAAGAGACTTGATGGGGTGCTTGGTGCCATGGTTTAGTTGATTAGATGGTGTTGGATGATAGGTTGGACTCAGTGATCTCAAAGGTTTTTTTTCCCAACCTGGTCTATTCTATTCTATTCTATTCTATTCTATTCTATTCTATTCTATTCTACTCTACTCTACACTATTCTGTTCCTATTCTATGCTGTTCTATGCTATGCTGTGATATTCTATTCTATTCTATTCTACTCTACACTATTCTGCTCCTATTATATGCTGTTCTATGCTATGCTGTGATATTCTATTCTATTCTATTCTACTCTACACTATTCTGCTCCTATTATATGCTGTTCTATGCTATGCTGTGATATTCTATTCTATTCTATTCTATTCTACTCTACACTATTCTGCTCCTATTATATGCTGTTCTATGCTATGCTGTTCTGTGCTATTCCATTCCATTCCATTCCATTCCATTCCATTCCATTCCATTCCATTCCATTCCATTCCATTCCATTCCATTCCATTCCATTCCATTCCATCAGGGATGTTCCAAGTGTCATTTGGAGGGTTGTGCTGTGTTGTGTTCTGTTATCCTATCCTATCCTATCCTATCCTATCCTATCCTATCCTATCCTATCCTATCCTATCCTATCCTATCCTATCCTGGTTGCTGCAAGAGGTCTGGCCCCTCTCCCCTCTTTCCTTTGTCTCCTGTGCCGGTGGCGGCTGCTGGCTTCATCTGGTCTTGATGCGATTTGGGCTGACACGGAGCAGCGGCACACAAGATTAATGGAAATGTTCTGTAGTCCCTTCAGGTCTTTCTGGTGAGGTAATGTAATGTAGATTGATTTGCACCATTCCTCTCGCCCGCTCCTGCTTCCCAGAGGCTTTGACAGGATGGCAGCCTTGCTTCCCTGCTTTATTTATTAATTTTAAATGGGAGAGGAAGGATGTTAAATATCCCACTTGGTGCTTGGTATTTGAGAGCTCAGTTATCTCACAGGCCAAAAGAAGTCCTTTCCCTCATGGTTTAGGCTGAGGTGGTTTTTTTCTTTTCTTTTTTTATTTTTTTCCCCTCCCTGCTCTGTGTCTAGAATAGATTAGAATCATAGAATCACAGAATTGTTAGGGTTGGAAGGGACCTCAAGGATCACCCAGTCCCAGAAGGGACCTCACACTACGTCACATTGCTCAGAGCCACATCCAGCCTGGCCTTAAAAATCTCCAGGGATGAGGCTTCCATCACCTCCTTGGGCAGCCTGTCTCACCACTGTCAGAGGGTAGAACTTCTTCCTAACATCCAATCTGAATCTACCCATTGCTAATGTTCTTTTGCCATTCCCTCCAGTCCTATCACTCCCTGACACCCTCAAAAGTCCCTCCCCAGCTTTCCTGTAGTCCCTTTAAGATACTGGAAGGCCAGTATTAGGTCTCCTTGGAGCCTTCTCCTCTCCAGACTGAACAGCCCCAACTCCCTCAGTCTGTCCTCATAGCAGAGCAGCTCCAGCCCTCTGCTCATCCTCGTGGCCCTTCTCTGGACACACTCCAGCACCTCCAGATCCTTCCTGTAATAGGGGCTCCAGATCTGGATGCAGTACTCCAGGTGGGGTCTCACCAGATTCATACTCACTTAAGATCTACAGTTCCTTTCCCATGGAACAGGTAACTGAGAGAAAGTGCCCATCTTCTCTATTTCAGTTAGAAGGAAAGCTCATGGAAGTGGTGGGTCTGTGGCAGGGACCACATCAAGCAATGGAGAACAGTGCCCCTGTGGTGATCATGTGAATTCAGTGCACTTTCAGCTGCCAGACAGGTGTGGCCTCAGCAGCTCTGATGCTTAGGGTGGAGGAGAGATTTCTTCCATGTGTACAAATTACTGGTGGACCAGCTCTGCATTGTACCATGTTCCTGCTCCACGACTGCAAGTGCCCTTAAAGCTCAGTTTTTCTGATGCCCCTGTAGCATCTCTCATCTTGACAATACTCTCCTGGTAGTGAATGTGGCTTTGCTTTAATTTTGTTGCTGCAGCCTCTTCCTGCTCCTCCTGCCCTGACTACAGGATGTGTGTGCCACCAGCAGCTGCTCTTACAGCAAGGGGTTTGCATTGAGTTCCTCCAGGCTGCTCTACTGTCTCCTCCCTGCCCACCCTGTGCTTGTTAGCCTGGGGACCATTTGCCTCCTCGAGGGTTCCTTCCTTCTTGATCCAGATGTAAATCTCATCATTCTTTGTCTGGGAGGACTGACTTGAATTCTGGCAAAATTTACTTTCAGGAAAGACATTTTTCCTGCTGTCCAACCTAAACCTCCCCTGCCACAATACCAGGCCATTTCCTTTCACCTGATACTAGGGGACAAAAGACCAACTCACCTCACTGTAGCCTCCTTTTCGGTAGCTGTAGAGAGCAATGAGGTCTGCCCTCAGCCTCCTCTTCTCCAGACTAAACAACCCAAGTTCCCTCAGCTGCTCCTCATGAGACTTGTTCTCCAGAACAAGTGGCAACTTGTCTCTTCCCTTCTACTTTTTTTCTTTAAATCACAGCATGAGATCCAGGTGACTCTTGTCACAGTCTGCCTTGTGAACAGGGAACAGCCTAGTGAAACAGGTCTAATCTCACCCTTGGGGATGATGCTTGACCTTGTGGACACAAGTAGATTTTCTTTCCCCTTCCAGTCACAAGTCTTTGTCCTCACTCTGGAGTCTGCATTTGATGTTTGTTTAAAACACTCCTCCTTTTTAGCAGCTCTGTGGATGCTACAGTGTGAGACAACCCATTATAGCATGATAGAGGGGTATGGACATATGTATGCACCAGATTCACATATGAACAGATCTAGAAAAGAAATAGTGAGGCAAGAAATAGTACAGCCAAGATAAGTGGGAGAATCAGTGACTATCAGGGGAGAGATTTCAGCCTCCATGGAAGAGAGATGGCACTGCTGCAGTTAGTCACCATTGCAGCTCCTGTACCAGCTCTTAGGGACACACTGTGTGGGTGATCAAGCAGCTTTGCAGAAGGTGTATGAGCTAAGAGAGGAACCTGGGACCTAGGCAGCCTCAGAGTAATTCAGAAAGCTGCAAGGAAGATATTATTTTCTCCTTATTCTTGTGAACTTTGACTTTGGTAGGCTGTGTGTTTGCATTTGTGGTGGGGAATTTGCTTTTTCACTGAAAGCATTAGAAGTCACCTTTCCCTGCTTTAATTCTTCTGAGGAAGCAAAGGAAAGCTTTGGCTTGCAGAATCACAGAAGTGTCAAGGCTGGAAGAGACATCTGAGATCATCAAGTCCAACTGCTGAAGTAGAGCTCACAATCCCACCCCTACTACTAAGGCACTTCCACTAAACCATGTCCCTAAGCACCACAGGGATCAGTGCTGGGCCCCATCCTGTTTGCTATCTTCATTGATGGTCTGGATGAGGGGGTTGAGTCCATCACCAGTAAATGTGTAGATGACACCAAGCTGGGAGCAGGTGTTGATCTGTTAGAGTGTAGAAGGGCTCTCCAGAGGGACCTTGACAGGCTGGACAGATGGGCAGAGTCCAACATGATGGCATTCAACAAATCCAAGTGCCAGGTGCTGCACTTTGGCCACAACAACCCCATGCAGTGCTACAGGCTGGGGTTGGAGTGGCTGGAGAGCTGCCAAACAGAAAGGGAGCTGGGGGTGCTGATTGACAGCTGGCTGAACACGAGCCAGCAGTGTGCCCAGGGGAGCAAGAAGGCCAATGGCATCCTGGCATGCATCAGGAATAGTGTGGCCAGCAGGAGCAGGGAAGTCATTCTGTCCCTGTACTCAGCACTGGTTAGGCCATACCTTGAGTCCTGTGTCCAGTTCTGGGCCCCTCAGTTTAAGACAGACATTGAGACTTGAATGTGTCCAGAGAAGGGCAACAAAGCTGGGGAGAGGTCTGGAGCACAGCCCTGTGAGGAGAGGCTGAGGGAGCTGGGGTTGCTTAGCCAAGAGAAGAGGAGGCTCAGGGGAGACTTTCTTGCTCTCTACAACTCCCTGAAGGGAGGTTGTAGCCAGGAGGGGGTTGGTCTCTTCTCCCAGGCAGCCAGCATCAGCACAAGAGGACACAGTCTCAAGCTGCACCAGGGGAAGTTTAGGCTGGAGATGAGGAGAAAGCTCTTCCCAGAGAGAGTTGTTAGCCATTGGATGTGCTGCCCAGGGAGGTGGTTGTGTCCCCATCCCTGGAGGTGTTCAAGAGGGGATTGGATGTGGCACTTGGTGCCATGGTCTAGTAATCATGAGGTGTTGGGTGAGAGGTTGGACTTGATGATCTTTGAGGTCCTTTCCCACCTTGTTGATTCTATTATTCTACAAGAATGTTGGAAGGGGACTGTTTCCTGTCGCTGTAGTGCTAGGATGAAGGGCCAATGGCTTGACATTAGAGAAAAGGAGATTTAGACTGTGTGTTAGGAACAGGTTCTTCACTGTGAGAGTGGTGGAACATTGGAACAATTGTCCATGGAGGTGGTTGGGCCCCATCCTTGGATATATTCAAGATCAGGTTTGACAGGGCAACCTGATCTAGGGAAGGATGTCCTGCTCACTGCAGGGGGTTGGACTAGATGACTTTTGGAGGTCCCTTCCAACCCAAACCATTTTATGGTGGTTAAAGCCAGTTGGTAAATCTTCAAGTAGCCTTAATTTTCTCTGAGGTGGGCCTCAGGCTCTAGCAGTTTCTGAGTGAGAATGGGAAAAGTGTTATAGTTATGAGACTTTCCTGTTTAGTATCTTCGTTCTGACTCAGCTGTGTGTTTAAATCAACAACTTTTCTGGGTCAATCAAAAAAAAAAATACATAAAATTAGAGGCAAAGGCAATTGCAAATCACACCCTGAATGAGTGAGGATGAGAAGGGTTCATGTATCTGCCAACCCACATTTCCCCCTTCTCTCTTCTCCCCATTTTGCACATTTTTATCTCAAGACCCAAAGCTTATCCTGCCAGTGTTATCTTGGTGGCACCTCCATGCAGACAAATCCTTGAGCTTCTGCTCCAGCACTTGAAACTCAGCTTCTCACCAGCTGGGTGATGGCCTAGGTCAGAAGCAGAGGCTTGTGCGGCTTAGGTTTGAGGGTACACCCTGTGAATCTCAGGGGCCTTTGTGGGGCAGAGGAAGAGGGAAGGGGCAGGAGATATGCATGGAGTGGGGGTTGCTTCCTGCATCCCTGAGAAGAGGAGTTGTAGCAGAGGATACAGACAAGCTGCTCAGAGCCCTCCATGTCTGGGATTTGGTGCTGCCACTGGCCCCAGCTGGTGCCTGCATGCCTCAGCAGTAACAGCAGTGGTTTACTTGAAGTCTGCCTGTGAATCATAGAATCACTAAGGTTGGAAGAGACCTCAAAGACCATCAAATCCAACCTGTCACCCAACACCTCATGACTACTAGACCATGGCACCAAGTGCCACGTCCAATCCCTTCTTGAACACCTCCAGGGATGGGGACTCCACCACCTCCCTGGGCAGCACATCCCAATGGCGAATGACTCTCTCAGTGAAGAACTTTCTCCTCACCTCCAGCCTAAACTTCCCCTGGCACAGCTTGAGACTGTGTCCTCTTGTTCTGGTGCTGGTTGCCTGGCAGAAGAGACCAACCCCCTCCTGACTACAACCTCCCTTCAGGTAGTTGTAGAGAGTGATGAGGTCTCCCCTGAGCCTCCTCTTCTCCAGGCTAAACAACCCCAGTTCCCTCAGCCCCTCCTTGTAGGGCTTGTGCTCAAGGCCACTCCCCAGCCTTGTTGCCCTTCTCTGGACATGTTCAAGAGTCTCAATGTCCTTCTTAAACTGAGGGGCCCAGAACTGGACACAGGACTCAAGGATCTTTGCCAGAGCTGAGAAATGCAAAGTCTGGTCTGGGCTCAGAGCTCATCCACCCTGTCCTTGCCAGTACCAATGCTTGGGAAACAGCATCCAAACAGGGTGTTCTTAGAGCAGTCCCTTCCTGGCTTATTTGTATTCTTGGGCTCCAGCCACCAGCTCTTTTGGCTCAAGTATCCCTGGGGTGCCCTTTGCCCATAGGCTAGTGTGTGGTGGTGCAGTGGAGATGCACTCCATGATTTTCCCTCAGTTCTCTGTGAGTTTATTCATGGGTTTTGGCTGTTACAACACCCTGTAGCAAAAAGTTCCATGATTTAATTACAGTCAAATGTAATTTCCTTTGTTTGCTCTAAACCTGCAGCCAGGACAGGCATCTCTTGAGGTAGCAGATATGTAGGAGCTGAAGGAATCCCTAGAGTGCTTTTAATGCTCTCTTTGCATTTGTATTGGAGACAACCTGGGGGGAGGGGAAGAGCTGGAAGAGCTTTTGCTACATAAAGCTATATTTTAAGATGGAAGTTTGCAGGCAGCATGACAATGTGCATGCTAAATTCCCCCAGCCAAGAAGTAGCTGTTTGATGCAAACTGGAGCTGCTGACAACAGTGACAATATAAAGCCATCTTAGTCACTGGAATTACACAATGGCAGGCTCAGATCCACGCACTGAGGAAAGGAAAAGTGATGATTTGGAGCCTACAATGAAAGCAACACTTGGCCTCTTGAAATGAATTAGTCTTGTTTGAGGTCAAGCCAGTATCCAGGGCTCCACATCTGCTAATGATACCAGCCCAGTCCAGCTCATAACAATCAAGTACTCATCAAGTAACACAGAAAAATACTGAAACTCTGCTTTAAACTTTTGCCTAAATGTAACAGAGTTCAGCTCTCAGCAAATGCAGGGCTTTTTTCTTGCTATAAAGCTCTTGAATCACTCAGCTTGCTTCAGCCTTTATTTATCATGGAATCATTAAGGTTGGAAAAGACTTCTAAGCTCATCAAGGCCAACCAGCAACCCAATGCCACCACACCCACTAAAATATGTCTCAAAGCACCATGTTTACACTGGTTTGATTTTTCAACACCTCCAAAGATGCTGACTTCCCCACTTCAGCAGCCCTGGGCCCATGCAGACCAGCTCATTCAAGCTGCCCTGGCACAACTTCCAATGCGTCACACATGAGCCAGGCTAGGGAATAGCGTCCACGCCACCAGGAGCTGGTCCTGCAGCCAGGCAACCACAGATCTGTCTCAGCTCTCCTTGCTTGCAAGACTGATTTCTCAACCTTGGTAGTACTTGGGATAAGCTAAACAAATCCAAAACTCATATTGATGTCCAGAGAAAACCCTCCCCCCAAGGCATCGCTTAAAGATTCAAGCCTGAAGTGCACTTTTAAGCCGAGGGAAAGTAGGCAACCAAAGGTTTTAGCACTGTCTTTCATGAACTAGCCACCAGCCTCAAAATCCCAGCATCCAGCAAGTGACAGAGTCCTGCAGTGGGGAGAGCAGGGCGGTGTGACAGCCATGGCTCTGCCACAAGCAGTACCCAAGTGTCTCAGCCCTGTCACCACTGTGCCAGACTCAGTTCTCACTTCCCCAAAGTATGGCAGCTCCTCACCTCCTTGCTGGCTGTGCTTTGCTACGAGCACAATCCACACTCATGTCCCACAGGTGCCTCCTGGTTTGACTATAGCTATGCAACAGCTATAGTAGTTGCACTCAAGAGCAGGTCTTCTAGTAGCAGGAGGCAAAAGGGAAACCTTGGGATGTTGCAGAGGGGACCTCCTCCTTGGGGATGTGCTACTGATCACATTGCCATGGCAACTGCTCCCTGCTGGTGCCACTGTCCCCATGCAGGGAATGGGAAATGTCACGCTGCCATGTCCAGGAGTTTGTTTTCTGCACACAGAGAGCAGCTGCTGCTCCAGCAGCCAGCAGAGTCCTCGTTGGGAAAATCCTGGGCTGGATCTATCAGTTCTGCAAGGATCAGTTTTGCAGGATCCTTGATTGAATTTGTTGTCACACAAGGTTGAGTTCTCCCTCTACTCTGCCCTGGTGAGACCTCGGCTTGAGTACTGAGTTCAGGTTTGGGCTCCCCAGTTCAGGGATCTGCTGGAGAGAGTCCAGCGGAAGGCTATGAGGATAATTAGGGCACTGCCTGGTGAGGAGAGGCTGAGGGATGTGGGGCTTTTTGATCTGGAAAAGAGATGACTTAGAGGGGATTTAAAAATGTTTATAAATACCTGAGGGCTGGGGGTCAGGAGGGAGGGGACAGGCTCTGCTCACTTGCTCCCTGGGATAGGACAAGGAGCAATGGTGTAAGCTGCAGCACAGGAGGTTCCACCTCAACACAAGGGGGAACTTCTGTACTGTGAGGGTCACAGAGCACTGGAACAGACTGCCCAGAGAGGTTGTGGAGTCTCCTTCTCTGGAGTCTTTCAAGGCCCATCTGGATGCATTCCTCTGTGACCTGAGCTAGATTGCATGGTCCTGCTCTGGCAGGGGGGTTGGACTCAATGATCCCTTTGGGTCCCTTCCAACCCCTAACATCCTGTGATCCTGTGAGTCTCGTTTGGAGAAGGGAATGTGGCATATGTGTGTGATTATCTTTAGCTCAAAGGAGGTGACTCACTGGCACAAGGTATTTCCAGGGAACAAATGAAGGGTAGGGTAATGTCACGTTGTTTCTTGTACCATGGAATAAAGGAGTAACCTTGAGGGTACTTTTAGAAAACTAGACAAAACCTGGAGTCAGAAATATTTTCATTGATGAGCTTTGTCTTCAAGGTTTCCTTCAGATTTCTGTGCTGCTGTAGTTTCAGAGGGAAAGGCCAGGATCTGTGAGTTTACACAGAATCACAGAATGTTAGGCATTGGAAGGAAGATGAACCAGTCCAACCCTTCTGCCAGAGCAGGATCACCTAGAGTAGGGCACACAGAGATGAATCCAGGTGGCTTTTGAAAGTCTCCAGAGAAGGAGACTCCCCAACATCTCTGGGCAGCCTGTTCCAGGGCTCTGTCACTCTCATACTGAAAAAGTTTTTCCTTATCTTTAGGTGTAACCTCCTGTTCTCCAGCTTGCCTGTCTCCCTTGTCCTATCATTGGATACCAATGAGAAGAGCCTGGCTCTGTCCTCCCAAGACTAGCCATTCATATAGTTATAAACATGAATGAGGTAAACACTCATCTAGTTGATTCCAGAGATGCAAACCTGTGTTAAGTGTTAAGTAGGGGGAATGGAATGAAGCTGGAGGTGGGGAGATTCAGGCTGGAGGTGAGGAGGAAGTTCTTCACCATGAAAGTGGTGAAGCCCTGGAATGGGTTGTCCAGGGAGGTGGTTGAGGCCCCGTCCCTGGAGGTGTTTAAGCCCAGGCTGGATGAGGCTCTGGCCAGCCTGATCTAGTGTGGGGTGTCCCTGCCCATGGCAGGGGGGTTGGAACTAGATGATCCTTGTGGTCCCTTCCAACCCTGACTGAAACTATGAAACTATGAAAATGCTTCCTCTGCTGGAGAGGCTTCTGAGTATTCAACTCCTTGACTGAGGGAGGCACTTAAGTAGATGAATTAAGAGGACTGGAACTAGTTGTAGAATAATAAAGTCACTAAGGTTGGAAAAGACCTCCAAGGTCATCACCTCCAACCATCAACCCAACACCACCATGCCCATTAAACCACTTCCCAAAGTGCCATGTCTACACATTATCTGAACACCTCCAGGGATGGTGACTCCACCACCTCCCTGGGCAGCCTGTTCCAATGCCTGACCACTCTTGCAGAAAAGACATTTTTCCTAATATCCAACCTAAACCTCTTCTGGTGCAACTCAAGGCTATTTTCTCTTGTCCTATTACTAGGGAGACGAGACCAACCCTCACCTTACTGCAACCTCCTTTCAGGGAGTTGTAGAGAGCAATGAAGTCTCCCCTCAGCTTCCTTTTCTCCACACTAAACAACCTCAGTTCCTTCAGCTGCTCCTCACCAGTCCTGTTCCCCAGACCCTTCCCCAGCTTTGTTGCCTTCTCTGGACATGCTCCAGCAATTCAAAATCATTGTCATACTGGATGCAAACTTCCAGAGTCCTTCTCTGATGGCCAGTAATGCACACAAGTGTGCTGGGATGGAGAGAGCTGTTCTGTCATAGGGTCTTGCCCAGATGGCCAAGAAGGCCAATGGCATCCTGGCCTGTATCAGCAACAGTGTGGCGAGCAGGAGCAGGGAGGTCATTCTGCCCTGTGCTCAGCACTGGTTAGGCCACACCTTGAGTCCTGTGTCCAGTTCTGGGCCCCTCAGTTTAGGAAAGATGTTGACTTGCTGGAAGGTGTCCAGAGAAGGGCAACAAAGCTGGGGAAGGGTCTGGAGCACAGCCCTGTGAGGAGAGGATGAGGGAGCTGGGGTTGCTTAGCCTGCAGAAGAGGAGGCTCAGGGGAGACCTTCTTGCTGGCTACAGCTCCCTGAAGGGAGGTTGTAGCCAGGTGGGGGTTGGTCTCTTCTCCCAGGCAACCAGCACCAGAACAAGAGGACACAGTCTCAAGCTGCACTAGGGGAGGTTTAGACTGGATGTTAGGGAGAAGTTCTTCATAGAGAGAGTGATTGCCCATTGGTATGGGCTGCTCGGGGAGGTGGTGGAGTCACCATCATTGGAGGTTTTTAGGAGAAGAACTGATGGGGTGCTTGGTGCCATGGTTTAGTTGATTAGATGGTGTTGGATGATGGGTTGGACGTGATGATTTTGAAGGTCTCTTCCAACCTGGTTAATCCTATCCTATCCTATCCTATCCTATCCTATCCTATCCTATCCTATCCTATCCTATCCTATCCTATCCTATCCTATCCTACTCTATTCCATCCCATCCCATCCCATCCCATTCTATCCTATCCTATTCTACTCTATTCTATTCCATTCTATTCCATTCCATTCCATTCTCTTCTATCCCATCCCATCCAATCCCATCCCATCCTATCCTAGAATTGTCAGGGTGGAAAGGGATCTCAAGGATCTGCCACAGGCAGGGACACTTCACCCTAGCTCATCAGACCAGTGTTTTGGGAAAAGCTGAAGGAAGTGCTCCCATTCCTAAGCATCACTTCTGCTTCTGGGAAGCCTTAAAAGGGAAAACTAAAACAAACAAAGAAACAAAAAAGAATGGCTTGAAATCACCCACTCCTAAAGCAAGAACAATTCATATTTGCAGATCCCTCTGCAGCATGGAAATCTCTGCTAACAAACACATTCCAGTTTGTGCTTCCTTGCTGGGACTCAAATGGAGCTAAAAATAACTTGCAACCTACCACAAAGCCTGTGGATAGAGAGGAGGCAGAAATGAGGTTTTGATGCTTTGAATTTCTGGTTTGGAACAATCACAGAGCCTTGTCCTGTAGAGGATGATGTGGTGGTTGTGTTTTTTTTTTCATATGGAAGCACCATTTCATTAAGATTGAAACAGATGGCTAACAGGAGTGGCGTGGTAGGCTCCATCAAAGTGAAAATCTAAAGGGCACCCTAATATTTCCACTTCAAAGAGGTTTGTGGTGGTTGCTACCGATAAATAAATTAATTTCACATCTCAGCTGGAAAAAAGAAAAGGAAAAGGCAAAGAAAAAAAGACATTTTCACTGCACAGAGAGTGAGTTGCAGCTTGTGCAGCTTGTGCTGTGCCCCTGGCGCAGCCTGAGACCAGGACAAGAGGACACAGTCGCAGGCTGCGCCAGGGGAGGTTGAGGCTGGAGGTTAGGAGGAAGTTTCACACAGAGGGAGTGATTTGCCCATTGGAATGTGCTGCCCAGGGAGGTGGTGGAGTCACCATCACTGGAGGTGTTCAGGAGAAGAACTGATGTGGTGCTTGGTGCCATGGGTTAGTTGATTAGGTGGTGCTGGGTGATAGGTTGGACTTGATGATCTTGAAGGTCTCTTCCAACCTGGTTTATTCTATTCTATGCTCTTCTAAGTGTGGCTCACAGAACAGGGACTCAGTTTGTGACCCCCAACACAGACACACATCTACTGATGGAGCAAATTAATATTCAAAGCCTTATAATAACCTGGTTAGCTCTAGGTGGAGAGTGGCTGGAAAGCTGCTTGGTGGAATGTTGATTGATGTCTGGCTGAACATGAGCCAGCAGTGTGTTCAGGAGGCCAAGAAGGCCAATGGCATCCTGGCTTGCATCAGGAATAGTGTGGCCAGCAGGTCTAGGGATGTGATTGTCTCTTTCTGCTCAGCACTGGTGAGGCCACATCTTGGATACTGGGTTCAGTTTTGGGGCCCTCACACCAAGAAGAACATTGAGGTGCTGGAGTGTGTCCAGGGAAAGGCAATGAAAAACTGGTGAAGGGTCTGGAGAACAGGGCTGGTGAGGAGCAGCTGAGGGAACTTGGGTTGTTCAGCCTGGAGAAGAAGAAACTGAGGGGAGACTTCATTGCACTCTACAACTCCCTGAAAGGAGGTTGGAGCCAGGTGGGGTTTGGCTGCTTCTCACATGCAGTAAGTGATGGGAAGGGAGCAACTGGCTTCAGATTGTGCCAGAGGGGGTTTCAGGCAGGGTATTGGGAAAAATTTCTTCACAGAAAGGGTTCTCAGGCACTGGAACAGGCTGCTCAGGGAGGTGGTGGAGTTCCATCCCTTCAGGTGTTTAAAAGACACATGGATGTGGTACGGAGGGAGAAGGTTTACTGACAGCGTCTTAGCAGTAGTGGTGGGATTGCAAGCTCTAGGTGAGTGGTTGGACCTGATGTCAAAGGTCTCTTCCAACCTCAACAGTTCTATGATGCTAAGCACTGAAAGTGGAAAAAACCCCAAACTGTTTTCCCTAACTGGGGAAAATATAGAGATGAGTTCAGAGGGAAGGCAGTGACCAGCCCCTCTGCCTAGCAAATGCTCACCCCTTCCCCTTACCCCTCTGCCAGTCTGAAGCCAGCTGAGGGAGAACTTGTTCAGCAAAGGAACAGGGGGCTTTCATGAGAGAAGCAGTGCTCTTACCTCCCTTTGCTGAGGGAAGCAGAGGAAACACAGTGATGTAAGCCAAGAGAAGGGCTGCAAGCATGTGAACAAATAGAGACCACTGGAGGGTCTCTCACTCACCCCTTGTGCTGTAATCTGCAGCACTCTTTGCACCCAGCTGCTTGCTGAAGACCCGTAGCAGGAGGACAGTGAGCTCAACATGTGTTTCTAGACAGGGCTTATTTATTTTTTCCCTCTGCACCACAGCTCAGATGAAGATGACCATCACAAAACCCCTGTCAGACTTCTTTGCACTTTCAAAAAGGAGAAAGTGCTGTATCTAAAGCAAAATTGGAAGGAAATTTCTGGAACTTCTTAGGGCAAAGCATTATTTTGATAACAAAACTTGCCTATGGAAAGGGAGAGGCTGTGCTGGCCCCATGGCTCACCTCCAGAAGGTGAGAGCAGCTCTGTTGAGATAAGTGTCCTATTTCTGGGCATGGCTCAGCAGCAGGTCTGTTCTGCAGCCCCAAAAGAAGATTCCCAGGAAGCAAAGGTCAAAGCAGATAAAGCGGTAGTTTAGGAGCTGTCACTCTCTCCAGGCAATGTGCTTTCTGCCACCACACTCTTCATGTTCACATGCAGGCCAAGAACAAACCTGAGTTCAAAAGTCACTCTGATCCAGCAAGAATGAATTAAGCAAATGGGCTGGGGGTTCCTCTAGTCCAAATTTAGCTAAAATGTCATTTTCCTTTCTGGTGTCTAGGAAGAAATCAGCCCCTCTTCTGGAGGGGCACTCAGCATGTGTTTATTCCCTTTGGCTTGCAAGGGAGCCTGAACTGATCCCAAAGCTGACCCAGAAGTCCCACAGCTTGATGTGTTTAGTAGTCTCATTGCTTAAAGTAATAACCAGACCAGGTTGAATTGAATCCATTCCCACCTCAGCCACTCTTGATAATTCTTAGGGTAGCTGGCAGTGTTCTTTGTCCTCTTGTTTGTTTGTTCCAACAATATTGTCACCTCTCCCCCTCCTCTTCTGCACTTTCCCCCTCTCCTTGCATGACCTTCCTCCAACTGGTATCTGATTTTCATTCCTTGCAGCAGAGGTGACCCACAGATTTCCAGTTGCATCAGCATCTCCAAGGTGTTTAACAGCAGGAACAACCTGAATTTGGCATGGAAGTTAATAGTTGATGAGAGAGCATAATTTAGCAGAGTATTAAGAGGCCAGATTCTCAGCTGATACAAACTGAGGAGAAAATGAACTTGCCCTGATTTGCACCAGTTGAGGAGAGGCACAGTGTAGATATCTAGGTAAAAGCAGCTGCTGTAGTTATAATTTCACACTCTAGCTTATCTGCAGATGGGGGATTTAAACAACAAGACTAAGCATCTTCCTGAAATAGCTGCATCAGTGGGAGCTGGAACAGGGTTTTTAATGTAATTACTATCCTGCCTGAGGTGTCAGATCCATCAATAAAAGCAAATCTTTTTCCCATTGTGTTGGAACATGTTGAACAGAGCCAGACCCCACATTCTGCACTAATTGCCTGGCCTGGACATTTTGCAGGAACACTGGAAGAGTGGAACATTTCCAGATGGAGGGGTGAAACCTGTAGGGCATGTCTGAGTGAGGACTGCGTGCTTTGGCCCTTCCTCTTTCCTTAGGGGCCGCCGGGGAAATGATTGCTTGTGGTGTGGTGCCTCATCCTTCTTCTGACAGCAGCAGATGGCCAGGGTTGCTCAATCCCAGATTAATCAAAACTCCATTTGGAAGAGGCAGTGCATTTGAGGAACAGTCCAGAGATGATATTGGGCTGACAGAGGAGACAGCAGGGTTCTGTGTGCTGTGAGAAGCCGCGTGAGATTCGTGGACAAAAATCAAACAAAAAGGTTCTAGGAATGATTGGGCTGCAAAAGGGAAGGGAAGGGAAGGGAAGGGAAGGGAAGGGAAGGGAAGGGAAGGGAAGGAAGGGAAGGGAAGGGAAGGGAAGGGAAGGGAAGGGAAGGGAAGGCGAAGGGAAGGGAAGGAAGGGAAGGGAAGGGCAGGGAAGGCAGGGCAGGGCAGGGCAGGGCAGGGCAGGGCAACGGCAACTTCCAGGCTTGTGGCAGGAGCCAGACTGATCCAATAAGTTTGTCAGGGTTTGGGCTTTTGTTTGGTTGTTTGGTTGGTTTATTTGGGGGTTTTGTTGGTTTTGGTTTTGGTTTGGTTTGGTTTTGTTTGGTTGTTTTTGGTTGTTTTGTTTGAGGGTTTTTGTTTGGTTGTTTCTTCACGTTCCAATGGCTAACAACTCTCTCGGGGAAGAACTTTCTCCTCACCTCGAGGAGAAACTTCCCCTGGAGCAGCTTGAGACTGTGTCCTCTTGTTCTGGTGCTGGGTGCCTGGGAGAAGACACCAAGCCCCACCTGGCTACAACCTCACTTCAGGTACTCGTAGACAGCAAGAAGGTCTCCCCTGAGCCTCCTCTTCTCCAGGCTAAGCAACCCCAGCTCCCTCAGCCTCTCCTCACAAGGCTTATGCTCAAGACCTCTCCCCAGCCTCGTTGCCCTTCTCTGGACACATTCAAGAGTCTCAATATCCTTCTTAAACTGAGGAGCCCAGAACTGGACACAGGACTCAAGGTGTGGCCTAACCAGTGCTGAGGTGGTGGAGTCACTGTCCCTGGAGGTGTTCAAAAAGGGATTGGACATGGCACTTGAAGCCATGGTATAGTAGTCATGAGGTGTTGGGTGACAGGTTGGACTGGATGATCTTTGAGGTCTTTTCCAACCTTATTGATTCTATGATCTTTCTGTTTGATTGTTTCCCAGAGCATTTCCAATGGGTTTTGCAGAGAGCAGCAATCTTGTAGACCAGTGTTGTAAGATCAGCTGCCCAGGGGGGTGGTGGAGTAACCATTCCTGGTGATCTTCAAGAAGTGAGACATGGGATATGAGGGTGGGACATGGTCTAGTAGTCATGGAAGTGTAGGGTAGAAGGTTGGACTTGGTGATCTTAGAGGTCTTTTCCAACCTTAATGATTCTATGGTCAAGGACCTGGAGCTAAAAAGGGCATCTTTCATCACCCTGCAACAATAGAGTGCTGCCCCCCAGGGTGTAACCCAACCCACAAGTCACTGGGTGTTCAGGAGGTGCAACTTTTCCATTCACCTTTCTGTCTTCTGGGGGAAAGTGAGTCCCAATCAGGCCTGGATGGTGAGCATGTGTGTGGGTCCTGATGGCAGTGGCATTTCTGCTTAAACGAGGGCTGCCTCTTCTTGGCATGCCCCAGTGAAGAGGGGGAGGATGCTGGGGGAGATGCCTGATGACTTGTCATCCAGAGCATGAGCAAGGCTGTTGCTGCTGCAGATAACAGCAGTGTAGGAGTAGAGTATATTTGGGAATCCCTGGTTTAATGTGTTGTTTGGGGTGTTGCAGGACTGCCTGCATTTTTTTGGGCTGTCCTGGTTCTGCCCTTTAGAAGAGGGGTAGCTTCCCCATAGAAAACCTGGGATTTTGGGTTTCATAGGATGACACCTCCTTCAGTTACCAAACAGAATCTGAGCTGGTCTTCATGGTCTATAAAAATCTGTTACATACTTGTCTTCTATCACTGCCTGCTGGGAAGAAATCCCCTTTCCCCCCTTCTTCCTTCTGAATTCTGTGATGGCTCTTGAGGTCTGTGGAAAGGGAAGAGATGAAGCAATGTTAAGGCAGAGGTTTATACATCTGAGCTTTTGAGACATCCTACAGAGTGTGTGTTGGTGGGTGAGGTCAGGAGAACACACTGCTGGCCAGCTGGAGTCTCAGCAAACAGACTTCCCTGCAT
Organism: Colaptes auratus; assembly: GCA_015227895.2. NCBI lineage: Eukaryota > Metazoa > Chordata > Aves > Piciformes > Picidae > Colaptes > Colaptes auratus. The sequence continues at coordinate 4,496,318 of CM037644.1, forward strand.
GGGCATGAAGAAGTGTTAGCAGAGAAGTTGGCAGTGGTGCTCCAGGGAGATTTTTATAGCATGTATAGATGGTTTGAAATATAGGCAGGCAGGCAGCCAGCCACATAAGCTTGGCTATAAACCACACCACAGGTATGCAGGACTCCTTGGAAGCTTGTTAATAAGTTCTGCTCTTGATTTTGAAGCAAGCTGTTTAATTCTGCACAGGGGTCTTGGGGTGAGGCTGGTTCACTGCAGCATCTAGTGGATCTTGCAGCGTCATCAGGGTGATGCTCTGCAGGGGCAGCAGCTTCCCAAAGGAGTAATGGAACTTCCAGCATTGTCTTGACTTTAGACCACAAGAAATCAGGGATGACACTTTCACAGTATCACACCACCACACAGAGTATCACCAAAGTTGAAAGAGACCTCAAAGATCATCAAGTCCAACCTGACACCCAACACCTCAGGACTACTAAACCATGGCACCAAGTGCCACATCCAATCCCCTCTTGAACACCTCCAGGGATGGTGACTCCACCACCTCCCTGGGCAGCACATTCCAATGGCTAACAACTCTCTCTGTGAAGAACTTTCTCCTCACCTCCAGCCTAAACCTCCCCTGGTGCAGCTTGAGACTGTGTCCTCTTGTTCTGGTGCTGGTTGCCTGGGAGAAGAGACCAACCCCCTCCTGGCTACAACCTCACTTCAGGTACTCGTAGACAGCAAGAAGGTCTGCCCTGAGCCTCCTCTTCTCCAGGCTAAGCAACCCCAGCTCCCTCAGCCTCTCCTCATAGGGCTTGTGCTCAAGGCCTCTCACCAGCCTTGTTGCCCTTCTGTGGGGGATGGTATCAAAGGCGTTGCTGAAGTTCAGGCAGACCACATCCACAGGCCTCCCCACATCCACCAGGGTGGAACTGAGGGGCCCAGAACTGGACACAGGACTCAAGGTGTGGCCTAACCAGTGCTGAGCACAGGGGCACAATGACTTTCCCTGCTCCTGCTGGCCACACTGTTCTTGATGCAGGCCATTGTACCAGTCCCTTTTGGTTACTTTAACCCTAGATGCAGAGATGTCATTGACTTGCTCATTCTCCCCCTGCCATTTCCCAGGTGCTCTGCAGCCATGTCAGTCAGAGCGGCGCTTCAAAGAGGGAGGCTGAGCTCCACATCAGATATGACTTCATTCTGTGGATTTATAAGGCAAAGCATAAATTCTAACAGGTCCACTAGTCATATCTATTGATTTGGTGCTTAATCATATGAACACAATGAATATTCAGTGCCTGCACGATATAAAAAGAACAATCAGAATGAGTTATTATAGGTGCTGGAATCTCATTTAAAATCTAATTAGGTCTAGAACAAAACTAGAGGAGTCCTGTCTGAGGATGAAGAAATGGATGTGTCTATCTAATGAGTGAAATGTCTTCTTGCTTTTTTTCCCCACTCATCTCTTGGCATGCACTAAGAAACCAGCATTTTTTTTAGTTCCCACTTACTTAGAACACCATTGCTTTGTCTTGCTCTGGCATGGGGAAGAGCATAGAATCATAGAATCATATAACCAGTAAGCTTGGAAGAGACCTCAAAGATCATCAAGTCCAACCTGTCACCCAACACCTCATGACTACTAAACCATAGACACCAAGTGCCACATCCAATCCCCCCTTGAACACCTCCAGGGATGGGGACTCCACCACCTCCCTGGGCAGCACATTCCAATGGCTAACAACTCCCTCTGGGAAGAACTTCATCCTCAACTTGAGCATAAACCTCCCTTAGCACAGCTTGAGACTGTGTCCTCTTGTTCTGGTGCTGGGTGCCTCGGAGAAGAGACCAACCCCCTCCTAGCTACAACCTCCCTTCAGGTAGTTGTAGAGAGCAAGAAGGTCTCCCCTGAGCCTCCTCTTCTCCGGGCTAAGCAACCCCAGCTCCCTCAGCCTCTCCTCATAGGGCTTGTGCTCAAGACCTCTCCCCAGCCTCTTTGCCCTTCTCTGGACACCTTCACCAGTCTCACTGTCCTTCTTAAATTGAGGGTCCCAGAACTGGACACAGGACTCAAGGTGTGGCCTAACCAGTGCTGAGTACAGGAGCACAATGACTTCCCTGCTCCTGCTGGCCACACTATCCTTGATGCAGGCCAGGATGCCATTGGCCTTCTTGGGCCCCTGGCACACTGCTGGCTCATGTTTAGGCAGCTGTCAATCAGTACCCCCAGGTCCCCAGCCTCATTGCCCTTCTGGAGAGCTGCTGCTTGGTGGAGAAGGATCTGGGTGTGTTGATTGATGGCCAGCTGAGTATGACCCAGCAGTGTGCTCAGGTGGCCAAGGAGGCCAATGGCATCCTGGCTTGCATCAGGAAGTGTGGCCAGCAGATCTAGGGATGTGATTGCCTCTCCCTGCTTGGCAATGGTGAGAAAACTGTATTGAGTTTTGGGCCCCTCACTCCAAGAAGGACATTGAGGTGCTGGAGTGTGTCCAAAGAACTAAGCTGGTGAAGGGCCTTGAACACAAGTCTTATGAGGAGCAGCTGAGGGATCTGGGGTTGTTTAGTCTGGAGAAGAGGAGGCTGAGGGAGACCTTCTCCCTCTCTACAAGTCTCTGAAAGGAGGCTGGAGTGAGGTGTCAGTTGTTCTCTTCTACCTAGCATGGCTAGATACAAGAGGCAATGTCTTCAAGTCACACCAGGGGAGATTTAGTTTGTACATGAGGAAAAATGTCTTTATTGAAGCAGTGGATTCCCCCACATGCACAGTTGTAAGCCTCAGCTTCACAGAGCCAGCTCATTTGAACTTTACTATTACTTAGGCAGGTTGGACCAGATGATCCTTGAGGTCCCTTCCAACCTGGCATCCTTTGATTCTACTGATTCCATGAACACCTGGGGAACAAAAATAGGATCTTGCAGCTTGCAGGAGAGAGCTTGCCTTGCTGTGTATAGAAAGGGATGTATAGATGGGTTTAGATGGGTTTAGCTGTCTTAGTGCTCTACAGATGCCTGGATGACTAGGTAAAAATAGATCATCATTTGGTTCCTCATTTGTATTGTGCAAGAAAAATGCCATACCCTCATGCACAGGGCTTTGTACAAGCCAATGAAACTCCTTTTCAGAACATGTATTGATTACATTACTACAAGAAGGCTGGGGAGGGACTTTTCAGGCTATCAGGTAGTGATAGGACTAGGGGGAATGAAATGAAGTTGGAGGTGGGGAGATTCAGGCTGGAGGTGAGGAGGAAGTCCTTCCCCATGAGAGTGGTGAAGCCCTGGAATGGGTTGTCCAGGGAGGTGGTTGGGGCCCTGTCCCTGGAGGTGTTTAAGCCCAGGCTGGATGAGGCTCTGGCCAGCCTGATCTAGGGTAGAGTGTCCCTGCCCATGGCAGGGGGGTTGGAACTAGATGATCCTTGTGGTCCCTTCCAACCCTGACTGAAACTATGAAACTAAACTATGAAACTAAACTACCTCAGGAGCAGATGAAGAACACAACCAAGGAAAAGAAACACCTTTCAGCCTGGAAAAGAGGAGGCTTTGGTGTGCCTGGCTTCAGTGAATGCAACTTTGACTGGCTTCAGACTTTCCTGACCTGGGAGGTGGGTATTGTCCATTTCTGGGCCCCTCAGTTTAGGAAAGATGTTGAGATGCTGGAAGGTGTCCAGAGAAGGGCAACAAAGCTGGGGAGGGGTTTGGAGCACAGCCCTGTGAGGAGAGGCTGAGGGAGCTGGGGTTGCTTAGCCTGGAGAAGGGGAGGCTCAGGGCAGACCTTCTTGCTCTCTACAACTACCTGAAGGGAGGTTGTAGCCAGGAGGGGGTTGGTCTCTTCTCCCAGGCAACCAGCACCAGAACAAGAGGACACAGTCTCAAGCTGCACTAGGGGAGGTTTAGGCTGGTGGTGAGAAAGAAATTCTTCATAGAAAGAGTTATTGGCCATTGGGATGTGCTGCCCAGGGAGGTGGTGGAGTCACCATCATTGGAGGTGTTTAGGAAGAGACTGGATGAGGCACTTGGTGCCATGGTTCAGTTGATCAGATGGTGTTGGGTGATAGCTTGGACTTGATGATCTCTGAGGTCTTTTCCAACCTGATCTATTCTATTCTATTCTATTCTATTCTATTCTATTCTATTCTATTCTATTCTATTCTATTCCATTCCATTCCATTCCATTCCATTCCATTCCATTCCATTCCATTCCATTCCATTCCATTCCATTCCATTCCATTCCATTCCATTCCATTCCATTCCACACTGGTTCTCCAGACCCTTGAGGTCTGAGCCAGAAGGCCTTATAAAGGCCATGCAAACCTCATTGTTGACTACATTTAGCTTTGGATCAGGCTGCAACAATGACAAAAGCACCAAGAGGACACAGTCTCAGGCTGCGCCAGGGGAGGTTTAGACTGGATGTTAGGAAGAAGTTCTATACAGAGAGAGTGATTGCCCATTGGAATGGGCTGCCCAGGGAGGTGGTGGAGTCACCATCATTGGAGGTGTTCAGGAGGAAACTTGATGGGGTGCTTGGTGCCATGATCTAGTTGTTTAGGTGGGTTGGATTGGTTGATAGGTTGGACGCCATGATCTTGAAGGTCTCTTCCAACCTGGATTTATTGTATTATTGTATTATTGTGCATCAACACACTGCTGCAGGGCTCTGCAAAACAAAAGTCAGAGCCTGGCAGAGGAGGGTTGAAGGGCTGCAAGGCTTTTCAGGAGAAGCTTTGCCACCTTGTGTGTGGTGGGATGAGTAGATGGCTGTGCTTGATGTGCTGAAATTACGCTGCTGTCTCTTAATCATCCTTTGCTCAGTGACTACACACTGAGGTTTTTCTCCCTCTGCGTCATTTCCAGCCCATGACACAAAGTCTCATGTTCTTCAGGTCACAATTTCAGCCTCATTACAGGTCAGACTGTGTGAATTTATTCCTGGGTGAAGCCCGTAAGTGGTACTGTGGGTGAGCAAACCTGGAGGTCAGAATTTGCCCAAGAAGCTGGCTAAGAACTCCACTCCCCCTCCCTGCCCAGCTAGGGTATAAAAAGGCCAAGGGTGACTTGATGAACTCTAGTCACTTGAGGGTGCTTCTGAACCTGGGATACAGGGTTGGGGTAAGGGAGGCCAACAGAGTGGCCAACAGGGATGATAGTGTCCTGGCAGCACAGGGCTGTAAAGCTGGCATGTCACAGTCACCTCATGAACCTACCATAAGGCTACCAATTGTGGGGCTCAGTCCTCCCTGGGCAGCTACTCCCAGTGCTCCCTGGGGAGCTCCTCAGGGGATTTCAGGAAAGAAAGGTCTCATCATGAGTGGAGAAGTTCAACTGACATGAGATTAATCCCTGAATTAGCATGTATCCCTCGTGGTCTGAGGAGGATGAGGAAGGTTTTCATCAGTGTACTGACAGGTCCCTTGCTTTTTTGTCTCCTTGCTGTAATCTATTAAACCCAGCAGAAGCTGGCCAATTGCCAGGTATGTCCCTAAGCTTTGCAGGCTGCTTTGTATGGATCCTAATGTTTTGCCTGATATACATTGCCTTCCACAGCTTCCCAGGATTTGATTTGGATTCTGGTCCATGTCACCTGAAATGAATGGGTTTAATCAGAATCTCTTAAACCCACTTCATTCAATGGTAACCCTTTAGAAGGTTCTAAGGCATGTGCCACAGTCTCACCCTGGCAAGGCAAGAGGCTAAATGCAGGGGGAGAGGGGAGGAATTTTTGCTTCTAACTAGATTCAGACTAAGAGGCTTTATAAGATTTTCCAGCAAGAGCCTTATTTGGCCTCTGTAAGTGGAGGCTAGGCAAGAAAATACAATTTATCTGTCTGCTCTGAAATGTACTTATTGATTTCAGCAGTTGTACTGTAATTGTTCTCACAAATCAGCTAATTGAGTTCTTTAATGAAAGGTGACTTAAGCAGCAGTAAATTTTGCAGCTGCCCCAGCCCAGAGGACAGCAGCTGAGCCAGGCTGGTGTTCCTTGTTAACCAAATACCAATCTTTAAATGCATCTGCCCGAGTGAGTAGAATTAATGAGCTTTATCACAGCACTTGATGCTCTCATCCATCTTTTGCAAATGGCTGAGCTGCTGGTGGTGTGTCATTGTCCACTGCTAGAGAAGTGCTTTTCATCAAACCCAAACAAGGGCTGCTCTGTAGAAAGGGCAGACCTCAACCACTGGAGTATCTGCTCAGCAATTTGCTGATGATACCAAGCTGGGAGGCTTGGCTGAGACGTCTGAAGGCTGCGCAGCCGTTCAGGGAGACTTGGGCAGACTGAGAGCTGGGCAGAGAGGAACCTAATGAGGTTCAACAAGGATAAGTGCAGAGTCCTGCACCTGGGAAGGAAGAATAAACTGCAGCAGTACAGGTTAGGAGGTGACCTGCTAGAGAGCAGCCCTGTGGAGAAAGACCTGGGAGTGCTGGTGGATAACAAGTTATCCATGGGACAGCAATGTGCCCTGGGGGCCAGGAAGGCCAATGGGGTCCTGGGGGGCATTCAGAGGAGTGTGGCCAGCAGAGCCAGGGAGGTTCTCCTCTCCCTCTGCTCTGCCCTATTGATACCTCACCTGGAATATTGCATCCAGTTCTGGGCTCCCCAGTTCAGGAGGGACAGGGATCTGCTGGAGAGAGTCCAAGGGAGGGCTACAAGGATGCTGAAGGGACTGGAGCACTGCCTGGTGAGGAGAGGCTGAGAGCCCTGGGGCTGTTTAGTCTGGAGAAGAGAAGACTGAGAGGGGATTTGATAAATGTTTCTAAATCTCTGAGGGCTGGAGGTCAGGAGGGAGGGGACAGGCTCTGCTCACTTGCACCCTGTGATAGGTCAAGGGGCAATGGATAGAAAACTGCAGCACAGGAGGTTCCACCTCAACATGAGGAGGAACTTCTTCACTGTGAGGGTCCCAGAGCCCTGGAGCAGGCTGCCCAGAGAGGTTGTGGAGCTTCCTTCTATGGAGCCTTTCCAGCCCCATCTGGATGTGTTCCTGTGTGACCTGTGCTGGATTCTATGGTCCTGCTCTGGCAGAGGGGTTGGAGTCCATGATTTCTGGAGATCTCTTCCAACCCCTAACATCCTGTGAGCCTGTGATGTGAAGATAGAGTCCTAGCAGTGCTCTGCAGGCATAGAATCATAGAATTGTTTCTGTTGGAAAAGGCCTTTAGGATTATTGAGTCCAACCATTGACTTAACACCACCATGGCCATTAAACCATGTCCCACAGTGCCCTCTGCACAGGGTTTTTGAACAGGGATGGTAACTCCACCACCTCCCTGGGCAGCCTGTTCCAATCCCTGACTACTCTTTCTGTAAAGAAACCTTTCCTAATATCCAAGACAAATCCAACTAGAAATGTCTCCAATATGAATCCTTCCCATGGGCTGCAGTTCTTTATGAACGTGCTCCACTGCAGGTCCCTCCCATGGGGTGTAGTCCTTCAGGAGCAGACTCCTCCAGTGTGGGCTCCCCTTGGAATCATGGCCTTCCTTGAGGGCAGTCACCTACTCTGATGTGGAGTCTTGCATGGGCTACAGGTGACTATTTGCTCAACCATTATCCTCCAAGGATTGCAAAGGCACAGCCTGCCTCATCATGGCCTTCACCATGGGCTGCAGGGAAATCTCTTCTCCTCCTTCCTTCTTTGTTTCTTTCACATCCCACTCCTCTCCAAGAAGTTACCCAGAAGATTTTTCCCCTTTATGTGTTGCCACAGAGGCACTGATTAACTCAAACAGAGAGGGACCTGGGGGATGCTGATTGACAGCTGCCTAAACATGAGCCAGCAGTGTGCCCAGGGGGCCAAGAAGGCCAATGGCATCCTGGCATGCATCAAGAATAGTGTGGCCAGCAGGAGCAGGGAAGTCACTGTGCCCCTGGACTCTGCATTGGTTAGGCCACACCTTGAGTCCTGTGTCCAGTTCTGGGCCCCTCAGTTTAAGAAAGACATTGAGACACTTGAAGGTGTCCAGAGAAGGGCAACAAGGCTGGTGAGAGGCTTTGAGCACAGCCCTGTGAGGAGAGGCTGAGGGAGCTGGGGTTGCTTAGCCTGGAGAAGAGGAGGCTCAGGGGAAACCTCATTGCTCTCTACAACTACCTGAAAGGTGGTTGTAGCCAGGAAGGGGTTGGTCTCTTCTCTCTAGCAACCAGCACCAGAACAAGAGGACAGAGTCTCAAGCTGTGCCAGGGGAAGTTTAGGCTGGAGGTGAGGAGAAAGTTCTTCCCAGAGAGAGTTGTTCGCCATGGGAATGTGCTGCCCAGGGAGGTGGTGGAGTCCCCATCCCTGGAGGTGTTCAAGAGGGGATTGGATGTGGCACTTGGTGCCATGGTCTAGTCATGGGGTCTGTGGTGACAGGCTGGACTTGATGATCTTTGAGGTCTCTTCCACCCTTGGCGATACTGTGATTCGGCGATACTGTGATAACCTTGACCAGAGGCAGGTCCAATTGGAGGAAGGGGAGCTTCTACAGGAGCCACTCATGTAACCCTTTCCCCAATACCAAAATTCCATCAGGGACAAACCCAACACACTCTGATGTGAGACACAGGTACAGGGAGAGGCGTCGTGGGAGCTTTGTGTTCAAAGGCTCAGATGAGACACCTCTGGTTTGCAGCCATTTCAGAAGGGGTTTAGTGCCTCTTTGTTCTCTGGTTTGCATGTGTGGGCTTCCTGCCTTCATTTTGCAGCTCTGGCTGGTAGGAGAGGACTCTGAAGATCTTCTGAAGGTTCAAAAAAATCATAAAAATTAGCATACTTCCTCATCTAAACTTTCATAATCCAACTAAAGGCTTTTAGCTGATTATCTCAAGTCTCTTCCCTCTAATGACTTTCCAGTTTCTTGATGTTGAGTGAAAATCAGTGGATAAGACTCTGTATTGGATATAATTATCTAATGTATATTGAGCTGGAGGCCTTATTCAGTTAATTTTGCCTTTAGTCTCCCATTTCCTGATAGAGACCTGAAGTGTAAGCCTGCAGTTCTCTCTCTCTTAATTGCTGCATCCTGTTGAGCTCTTCCCCCGTTTTTTAAAGATTTAACAAGTCCAAGTGCCAGGTGCTGCATTTTGGCCACAACAACCCCATGCAGTGCTACAGGCTGGGGTCAGAGTGGCTGGAGAGCAGCCAAACAGAGAGGGACCTGGGAGTACTGATTGACAGCCAGCTGAACATGAGCCAGCAGTGTGCCCAGGTGGACAAGAAGGCCAATGGCATCCTGGCCTGCATTAGGAACAGTGTGGCCAGCAGGAGCAGGGAAGTCACTGTGCTCCTGTACCCAGCACTGGTTAGGCCACACCTTGAGTCCTGTGTCCAGTTCTGGGCTCCTCAATTTAAGAAGGACATTGAGACACTTGAACGTGTCCAGAGAAGGGCAACGAGGCTGGGGAGAAGCCTTGAGCACAGCCCTGTGAGGAGAGGCTGAGGGAGCTGGGGTTGCTTAGCCTGGAGAAGAGGAGGCTCAGGGCAGACCTTCTTGCTCTCTTCAGCTACCTGGAGGGTGGTTGTAGCCAGGAGGGGGTTGGTCTCTTCTCCAAGGCAAGCAGCACCAGAACAAGAGGACACAGCCTCAAGCTGCGCCAGGGGAAGTTTAGGCTGGAGGTGAGGAGAAAGTTCTTCCGAGAGAGAGTTGTTAGCCATTGGAATGTGCTGCCCAGGGAGGTGGTGGAGTCCCCATCCCTGGAGGTGTTCAAGAGGGGATTGGACATGGCACTTGGTGCCATGGTTTAGTCCTGAGGTGTTGGGTGACAGGTTGGACTTGATGATCTCTGAGGTCTCTTCTAACCTTGGTGATTCTGTGACTCTGTGATAAGCACGTGCTTAAACGCGAGCCTTTGAAAGAGGGAAAGAAAAAGTCTCCATGAAAGAGTGCTTGTGGTTTGAGTGCACAAATATCAGTGACTGAGGTGTACAGGAAGAGGCTTGGTGGGGTGCTTGGTGCCATGGTTTAGTTGTTTAGGTGGGTTGTATTGTATTGTATTGTATTGTATTGAGGTGGGTTGGATTGGTTGATGGGTTGGACGCCATGATCTTGAAGGTCTCTTCCAACCTGGTGGTGTATTGTATTCTATTGTATTGTATTGAACCTTGATTGAAAATCCTCCACTGATTGAGCATTGGCACTGGGGGGAGGGCATTTGCTTTATCAGGCAAAATGTGCTTCTCTTGATTAGATGTCGATGCTGCCTCTGTACTTCATCCTCCCTGAGATAAGTCCTTGTTCAAGAGGAGCTACACTAATAGGAGTGATCATATCCTATACTTAGCTGCCTTAGATCTTTCTTTAACACTTGTCAACTGCTCAGCTGAGTAGAAGTAGAAGGAAAAAAAAGTAAAGAGATTAATATGTGAGGATGTGAGGACATGCAAAGGAAAAGACCACAGCATGGTTTTATGTACCCACTTTTGGGTTCCATAATTCAAGAGAGAGTCTAACAGAGAGCTATAAGGAGGGCTCTGGACAACCTGATCTAGTTGAGGATGTCCCTGCTTACTGCAGAGGGGTTGGACCAACCCTCACCTCACTCCAGCCTGCTTTCAGGGAGTTGTAGAGAGCGAGACAGTCTCTCTTCAGCCTCCTCTGGAGAAGAGGAGGCTCAGGGGAGCCCTTATTGCTGTCTACAACTACCTGAAGGGAGGTTGCAGACAGGTGGGGGTTGGTCTCTTCTCCCAGGCAACCAGCACCAGAACAAGAGGACACAGTTTCAAACTGTGCCAGGGGAGGATTAGGCTGGATGTTAGGAAGAAGTTCTTCATACAGAGAGTGATTGCCCATTGGAATGTGCTACCCAGGGAGGTGGTGGAGTCACCATCACTGCAGGTGTTTAGGAAGAGACTTGATGGGGTGCTTGGTGCCATGGTTTAGTTGATTAGATGGTGTTGGATGATAGGTTAGTCACAATGATCTCGAAGGTCTCTTCCAACCTGGTCTGGTCTATTCTATTCTATTCTATTCTATTCTATTCTATTCTATTCTATTCTATTCTATTCTATTCCTAATTCTCTGGAAAAGAGAAGGCTCTGAGGTGACCTCATTATGGCCTTCCAGTATCTGAAGGGGGCATACAAGAAGGCTGGGGAGGGACTTTTGAGGCTATCAGGTAGTGATAGGACTAGGGGGAATGGACTGAAGCTGGAGGTGGGGAGATTCAGGCTGGAGGTGAGGAGGAAGTTCTTCACCGTGAGGGTGGTGAGGCCCTGGAATGGGTTGTCCAGGGAGGTGGTTGAGGCCCCATCCCTGGTGGTGTTTAAGACCAGGCTGGATGAGGCTCTGGCCAGCCTGATCTAGTGTAAAGTGTCCCTGCCCATGGCAGGGGGGTTGGAACTAGATGATCCTTGTGGTCCCTTCCTACCCTGACTGAAACTATGAAACTATCTCTTCTCCTGACTAATCAACCCCATTAACTCCAGGGCAGTGATTTAGGAACAAACAAGCTACCTTTTGGCCAGGGTTTGGCCAGGGCTTATATGTCCCAGCTGAGTTCAGGTTTGGTATTTCTAACCCCACCTCTCTCTAATTAGGAGATTTCTGCTATCAGTTGATAGAGAGGAAGGGAGAGCTGTTCTGAATCCCCAGGCAAACCTGCTTCAATCTGGACTCACAATTTTAGCTCTAATCATAAAGGAGTATCTACTACGGCTTTATTTTAAGCTCCCTTTGTGGAGGTGGCAGACTGAAGCTGCATGAGCCCTGGCGCTGGGAAGGAAATAATCCCCTGCTCGCAAGGCTGCTCAGTCAAACGGAGATGTCATGCAGGAGGTCAAGACAATCCCACTCACACATTCAGCACCGCGATCTCCCCCCTGGCAAATTCGCAGCTGCCAGCCGGGGTGCCCAAACGGGGTTGCCAAGAGGCCAGATGCTGTTAATCACCATCTGGGTGGCAGGACCCCTCCCCGCTCCCCCGCCCCGCTCCGAGCCGCTCCGGCTGCGGCGCCGGGGCCCCTGCCAAGGCACCGCAGAATGTTTCCGCAGCACCGGCGGGTTTCCCTAAGCCACTCTTTCTTACACACAAAAAATCAAATGGGGAAATATTGAATTTGACAGGGCAAACAAATGGTGTTTTACTGGAGAAATGCTACTTTAAGCATATGATAGCCATCTGCCTGTGCCTCGCCGTGGCTGTTGGGAGTTATAATTGGACAGGCGGGTTTGACACCTACAGGGACTGGCTGGCATTGCCACCAGGCAATTTTAAGTGGGGCAGAGCACTTAGGAGTGTGAATTTTCACTTGGCTGCCGTCCCCACAGGCCTGTTAAGGACCAGAGAACGATGAGGGATAGAAATGGTTAATCAAGAAGCTGCTCCGGTTAAAGCCAGGTGTGCAAAGCGCACAGACGATCTGTTTAGAACCAGTGAAGATTCTTCCTGGATTGAATCAAAATGTATCCTTTTGGATACAAACACTCTGTATTTACACATATTGGTGTTCAGAGCTGAGCTCTGACTGCTCTCAGAGGCAATCTTTTGATGTCAGTGGGGGTCATTTGATCACAGAATCACTTGGGTTGGAAAAGATCTTTCAGATCATCGAGTCCAACTGTTCTCTAACTCTACCAAGTCTGGTGCCCGTCCCTCAGTACCACATCTCTGCCTCTTTTAAACACCTCCAGGGATGGGGATTCAAACACCTCTCTGGGGCAGCCTTTCATAGTTTCATAGTTTCAGTTAGGGTTGGAAGGGACCACAAGGATCATCTAGTTCCAACCCCCTTGCCATGGGCAGGGACACTCTATACTAGATCAGGCTGACCAGAGCCTCATCCAGCCTGGGCTTAAACGCCTCCAGGGACAGGGCCTCAACCACCTCCCTGGACAACCCATTCCAGGGCCTCACCACCCTCACGGTGAAGAACTTCCTCCTCACCTCCAGCCTGAATCTCCCCACCTCCAGCTTCATTCCATTCCCCCTAGTCCTGTCACTACCTGATAGCGATCAAACAGGTTCAAGGAGGAGCAGTGCTGCCCACCCAGCCTGGGCAGGCACAGCCATCACCACCAGCATGTCTCTGTGCTGGGTACTGCGCTCTGCAGCTCACTGCTGCTCCAATCACAGCTCCTGTGTTTTCAACTCTTTTCTTAGCAAAGGGCAATAACCTCCTCCATTCCAAAATGCCAATTTTTAGCCCAGACTTGGTGCTAACTTCTATTTTGATCCTGTGTTGATTTTTTCTTTTCCTTAGACTGGAGATGGCTAAATTCAGGAACCACAATTACGTGAAGATAATGCTGATAATTTTCTTCTGCAGTTTACCCACAAAACGTCTGCATGTGGTGTTTATCCTCTTGCTATAGAATGCTACTGGCAGCAAGCAGTCCTGTGAAAAGCTGCCTCTTTTTTCCAGGGAGCTCTGCAAAATGCAGGCGTGAGCAGGAGCGTGTAATGGATCTGTCATGGGAGTGTGTGGGTGGAGGGTGAGGAAGGACGAGGGGTGCACAGAAGCTGGAGTCTGTTCTCTCACACTAATGGCTATAAGGAACAGAACTGCCAAAAAATCCCACTCTGGAGCCCTGGAAGGGCTGCCAAGCCCTTGGGGACCATCTGCAGCATGCAGAAGGTCCTGGCATATCCCTCTCTATGTGTGGAGGGTGGCTGGGAGCAGCTGGAGCCATCAGCAGGGACGGCGTGGTGGGAGGCAAAGTGGCAGCAGCTGAGTCCTCTCTTCTTGTGCTGGCTGCACAGTGGCAAGAAACATTTATACAGCAGCCCAGACCTTTCCAGGTGGGTTCTTTGCTGCAATGCCTTTGGACACAGGTATTGGCAGTCTTTTTCCACAATGCACAAGTACAGGTCATACATTTTTAAGCTCTGAACTCTAGCAGATGCTGGTAGCCAGGAGCATTGCTGCATATCCCAATTTTCTGTAGAAAATTGCCCCTGTTCCCCCAGAGTCACCAAAGACAGTGCAAGGAGCTGGCTGGCTGGAAGTGGTACACAGAATGGTTGGGATTGGATAGGACCTTAAAGATCAGCTAGTTCCAAGCCCCCCACCGTGGGCAGGGACACCTCCCACTGGCCCAGGCTGCTCAAGACCCTGTCTAACCTGGCCTTGAACAACTCCAGGGAGGGGGCATCCACAGCTTCCCTGGGCAACCTGTCCCAGTGTCTCTCCACCCTCATGCTAAATAATTTCTTCCTAATATCCAGTTTCAATCTACCCAGTCCAAATCTGCCTCAGGAGTGGAAGTGTTGCAGTGGCATGGCAGGGCACCAAAGTGGCTCTGTTGTGTGCAAGTTGTCCTCCTCTCTTCAGGATGTGCCTGTTCCAGCTGGAAAGGCAAGTGGTGATGTAGCTCTGGCATTTGTTGGGTGGGTTTGGAGGAAACAAGCTTTTGATAACGTGTGCCTGGCTGATCTTTGTTTCATAGTGAAGGGAGCTGCTTTAACAATGCATAGTGGGGCAGTCATTTCCCATCAGGTATTCCTGATGTATTTGAAATGTGGCCACTCCTCTCTGAAGGTCTCTAACTCAGTGGTTCATGCCCATGCACAGGAGGGTCAGTAGAGCCTTGGTTAATTGCTGGATGAAAGCTATGCCAGCACAAAGATCCTGTTTGGCACCACAGAGTGCTGCCAGGGCCAAGACCTAATTTCCTTCTTTATTGGTACATTAATTCTTGAAAGCAAAAGAAGACATGGCTCTGACAAGATCAGATCTGAACTCTTCTAGTCCTCTACCAGCAGCAATGTGAGACAGGAGCACATCTCTGTCCCTGCCCTGTGAGTGGACATTAGAGGGCTCATTCTTTGTCCCCAGTAACTAAGGGCAATGTAGGGTCAACAAACTGCTGCTGCTGCTGGAGTCAGGTTGTAAAGTCCCAGTTTCATTTAGGTTTTTCTCATGGAGATTAGATTCACAGGATCATATTGATCATATTGGATCATACTGACACTGTCCCCCACAGCAAAATCCTGGCCAAGCTGTCAGCCCCTGGCTTGGACAGCAGCACTCTGAGCTGGGTTAGGAACTGGCTGGAGGGCCGAGCCCAGAGAGTGGTGGTGAATGGTGCCACAGCCAGCTGGCAGCCAGGCACCAGTGGTGTCTCCCAGGGACCAGTGCTGGGCCCCATCGTGTTCGATATCTTTACTGATGATCTGGATGAGGGGATTGAGTCAGTCATCAGTAAGTTTGCAGATGACAACAAGATGGGAGCAGATGTTGATCAGTTAGAGAGTAGAAGGGCTCTGCAGAGTGACCTTGCCAGGCTGGACAGATGGGCAGAGTCCAACATGATGGCATTCAACAAGTCCAAGTGCCAGGTGCTGCACTTTGGCCACAGCAACCCCATGCAGTGCTACAGGCTGGGGTCAGAGTGGCTGGAGAGCTGCCAAACAGAGAGGGACCTGGGGGTGCTGATTGACAGCTGGATGAACATGAGCCAGCAGTGTGCCAGGTGGCCAAGAAGGCCAATCAGGAACAGTGTGGCCAGCAGGAGCAGGGAAGTGATTGTGCCCCTGTACCCAGCACTGGTTAGGCCACACCTCGAGTCCTGTGTTCAGTTCTGGGCTCCTCAGTTTAAGAAGGACATTGAGACACTTGAATGTGTCCAGAGAAGGGCAACGAGGCTGGGGAGAGGCCTTGAGCACAGCCCTGTGAGGAGAGGCTGAGGGAGCTGGGGTTGTTTAGCCCGGAGAAGAGGAGGCTCAGGGGAGACCTTCTTGCTGTCTACAACTCCCTGAAGGGAGGTTGTAGCCAGGAGGGGGTTGGTCTCTTCTCCCAGGCAAGCAGCACCAGAACAAGAGGACACAGTCTCAAGCTGTGCCAGGGAAAGTTTAGGCTTGAGGTGAGGAGAAGGTTCTTCAGAGAGAGTTGTTAGCCATTGGAATGTGCTGCCCAGAGAGGTGGTGGAGTCCCCATCTCTGGAGGTGTTCAAGAGGGGATTGGACGTGGCACTTGGAGCCATGGTTTAGTAGTCATGAGGTGTTGGGTGACAGGTTGGACTTGATGATCTCTGAGGTCTCTTCCAACCTTACTGATTGTATGATTCTATGATATTTGGTTTGGGTTGGAAGGGACCTTAAAGATCATATAGTTCTAACCCCTCTGCCATGGGCAGGGAGGAGGGTTTGGGAATGGTTTAGATGCATTTGATTTTAAATTCTCAAGACTTTCTCAGGTTTATGGTGTTAACTAATCCTCAATCCCAAGTCTGCTGTTGATTCCCTCCTTTGCTGTGCTTTGCTATTTAGGTAAGTATTGTACTAACTACCTACAAAAGTGCCAAAGCAAACAGAAGTGCAGCTTCTTTGGGAGGTTGGATTACAGATTGGTTTTCCTTTGTTGAGGGAACAGTGTTTTCTCTCCATGGCATTTCAAGCCACACTGCTGCTCATGAATGACTTAAGAGGGAAATATTTGGTACTGCAGGGGGGTTGGTAATGACTTAATCAACAGCAAACCCCCCCTTTGCTCCAGCTCAATGTTCATATAGTCCAGTTCTTATTAGCATTGGTTGTCCCCAAGCCTTAACATCCTCTTTATGAAAGGCAGCATAATGAATTGTAGTAATAAATAAGAATGTTGGAGCAACAAAAGAGACCATTCTTCTGCTCACTGGTGTGTTGGTGTGAAACCTCTACTGCATTTCTGCAAAGGCTCTCTCTTGGCTGGTGTGCATTTCCTCCACAGTCACATGGCAAACACATTGCGTCCCCATCTCCAGCCCTACGTGGGACAGGAGAAGTCAGAATAGCAGGAGCAGGGAGGTCATTCTGCCCCTGTACACTGCGCTGGTTAGGCTGCACCTTGAGTCCTGTGTCCAGTTCTGGGCCCCTCAGTTTAGGAAAGATGTTGTCTTGCTGGAGCGTGTCCAGAGAAGGGCAACAAAGTTGGTGAGGGGTTTGGAACACAAGCCCTATGAGGAGAGGCTGAGGGAGCTGGGGTTGCTTAGCCTGGAGAGGAGGAGACTCAGGGGTGACCTTCTTGCTCTCTACAACTACCTGAAGGGAGGTTGTAGCCAGGCAGAGGTTGGTCTCTTCTCCCAGGCAGCCAGTACCAGAACAAGAGGACACAGTCTCAGACTGCGCCAGGGCAGGTTTAGACTGGATGTTAGGAGGAAGTTCTATACCGAGAGAGTGATTGCCCACTGGAATGGGCTGCCCAGGGAGGTGGTGGAGTCACCTTCATTGGAGGTGTTCAAGAAGAGGCTTGATGGGGTGCTTGGTGCCACAGTTTAGTTTTTTAGTTGTTTAGGTGGGTTGTATTGTACTGTATTGTATTGAGGTGGGTTGGATTGGTTGATGGGTTGGACGCGATGATCTTGAAGGTCTCTTCCAACCTGGTGTAGTGTATTATTGTATTATTGTATTACCTGACGTGTGAAATAATCCCCTGGCATGTGGAGCAGACACAAATCCCCCTCCAGCCAGCCCACCAGCTGCTGAGCAAAGCATCCCTTCTGTGGCTTAAGAGCAGCCTGGAGGGGAAAGATTTGGGGCTGTTGGTTGATGAAAACCTCAACATGAGCCAGCAATGTGCTCTTGCAGCCCAGAAGGCAGCTGTGTGCTGGGCTGCATGAAGAGCAGTGTGAGCAGCACGATGGAGGAGGGGATTCTCCCCTTCTGTTCATGTGAGAGCCCAGCTGGAGCCCCAGTTCTGGGGCTCCAAACACAAGGTCATGGAACTGTTGGAGTGGATCCAGAGGAAGTCACGAAGATTATCAGAGGGCTGGAGAACCTCCCCTATGGGGACAGGCTGGGAGAGTTGGGGCTGTTCAGCCTGGAGAAGAGAAGGCTCCAGGGAGATCTTAGAGCAGCCTTCTGATACCTGAAGGGAGCTACAAGAAAGCTGGGGAAGGACTTTTGACAAGGGCTTGTAGTGACAGGACAAGGGGGAATGGATTTAAGCTGGGAGAGAGGAGATTTAGACTGAAGATTAGGAAGAAATTCTTTAGAGTGACAGTGGTGAGATACTGGAACAGATTGCCCAGGGAGGCTGTGGATGCCCCTTACAGGAGGTGTTCAAAACCAGCGTGGCTGAGGCCTTGAGCAACCTGGGCTGGTGGGAGGTGTCCCTGCCCATGACAGGGACATGTTGGAACTCGATGATCTTTAAGGTTGCTTCCAAACCAAACCGTTCTGTGATTCTTTCCAACACCTAACAAAGACCTCAGGAGTGTATGCCTGACCCTGTGACTGTGGTTCACCTTGGCAGAAGTGATCCTATGACATATGGTGGTGGTGAATGGTGCCACATCCAGCTGGAGGCCAGTCACCAGTGGCGTCCCCCAGGGATCAGTGCTGGGCCCCATCCTCCTTAATCCTGTCTTTTGCTCCTTTTTGATGATCTGGATGAGGGGATTGAGACAGTCATCAGCAAATTTGCAGATGACACCAAGTTGGAAGCAGATGTTGATCAGTTAGAGGGCAGAAGGGCTCTGCAGAGGGACCTCAACCAAATGGACAGATGGGCAGAGTCCAACATGATGGCATTCAACAAATCCAAGTGCCAGGTGCTGCACTTTGGTCACAACAACCCCATGCAGAGCTACAGGCTGGGGTCGGAGTGGTTGGAGAGCTGCCAAACAGAAAGGGACCTGGGGGTGCTGATTGACAGCTGGCTGAACATGAGCCAGCAGTGTGCCAAGGTGGCCAAGAAGGCCAATGGCATCCTGGCCTGCATTAGGAATAGTGTGGCCAGCAGGAGCAGGGAGGTCATTGTGCCCCTGGACTCTGCTTTGGTTAGGCCACACCTTGAGTCCTATGTCCAGTTGTGGGCCCCTCAGTTTAGGAAGGACATTGAGACACTTGAAAGTGTCCAGAGAAGGGCAACAAGGCTGGGGAGAGGCCTTGAGCACAGCCCTGTGAGAAGAGGCTGAGGGAGCTGGGGTTGCTTAGCCTGGAGAAGAGGAGGCTCAGGGGAGACCTCATTGCTCTCTACAACTACCTGAAGAGAGGTTGTAGGCAGGAGGGGGGTTGGTCTCTTCTCTCTAGAACCAGCACCAGAACAAGAGGACACAGTCTCAAGCTGCACCAGGAGAAGTTTAGGCTGGAGGTGAGGAGAAAGTTCTTCACAGAGAGAGTTGTTAGCCATTGGTATGTGCTGTCCAGGGAGGTGGTGGAGTCACCATCCCTGGAGGGGTTCAAGAAGGGCTTGGACGTGGCACTTGGTGCCATGGTTTAGTTATGAGGTCTGTGGTGACAGGTTGGACTTGATGATCTTTGAGGTCTCTTCCAACCTTGGTGATACTGTGATACAGGCAGCTGAGGAGCATGCTGAGTTTCTAGTCTGATGAGGTTTTCTTATTGCAGCCAGTTGGGAGTCTCTGACATTCTAAATTATGGCTTGTTTGCACACACTCTTTGCAAATGTAATGCAGTTTGCAACCAGTGCCCCTGAGGTCTGCCCTGGGACAAGCTAAAATCTCACTGCTGAAGGTATGGAAGCATGTGGCATTTGCAGTGCTAATAGAGAAGGAGCTGACAAAAAAAAAGCCTAAACTTTCTTCAGACCTTTCAAGCAATGACTTGGTCACCAGTCACAGGATCACAGGATGTTAGGGGCTGAAAGGGACCTCCAGAGATCAGGGAGTCTAACCCCCATGCCAGAGCATGAGCATAGAATCCAGCACAGGTCACACAAGAACACATCCAGGTGGGTCTTGAAAGTCTGCAGAGAAGGAGACTCCACAACCTCTCCGGGGAGCCTGCTCCAGTGCTCTGGGTCCCTCACAGCGAAGAAGTTCCTCCCCACAGGCCTTCATTGATATTCTAATTACAAACTTAGGCTGTCTCAAATACAAAGTTCACATTTCCATTTAATTAGTTGGACTATCTGCCTCATTGCCATGGAAATTACATAGAAGAAAGCATTTACTTAGAGGGGATTCCTATGTAGGTTGCCTCCTATGTCCCAAACACACAGAAAATAAATCCACACAAATATGTGTTAAACTATGAGTAAGGCTGGGGGGGGGGTGGGGGCAGCTGCATGGTTAAACTATGCAAAGCAATGGGAGAGTAAGGCTGGGAGTGGGTGGGGGCTGCATGGATGTGGTTATTTCCTCTCTCACTGGAGATGCATCATGTCCATGTCCTGACTTCTAAGCACAGGATCTCACTTGTTCTTGTTCAGTCCTTCACAGAATCCCACTGAAAGGCCTCTGGAGGCCTTCATAAAGACCTCTGGAGGTCATGAAGTGGAGCGTCAGCAGCGTCAGCTGGAGCACGTTGCACAGGGATATGTCCAGGTGGGTTTTGAAAGTCTCCAGAGAAGGAGACTCCACAACCTCCTTGGGCAGCCTGCTCCAGGGCTGCAGCACCCTCCCAGCAAAGAAGTTTTGCCTTCATAAGTTCAGGTGAAACCTGCTGTGTTCTAGTTTGTGCCCCTTGCCTGCCTTGCCTGCCACTAGCCAAATGGAGATGCTTACCAAACGACAGCCTGCCAGCCTGGCTAGCACTCCAGCCTGGAGGGCACCCATGCCACATGCCCTGAGCCAGAGCTGCATGAAGCCATCTCTGCCATTCCTCAGGAGCAGCATCCCTGCATGGGTCAAAGCCCTGCCACACACATTGTGAGAATTACAGACCTTCAGGTAACGCTGCCCCTGAGTGTTCAGAAACGATGGAACTGGGTAAAAATGATACCTTTACTTTATTATTGTTATTATTATTGCTGTTGTTGTTGCTGGTTTTATTATTACATTGTTGTTATTTTAAAATTATTATTATTATTATTATTATTATTATTTTAAAGGATTATTATTACTCTTTTATTTACTATGAGAAGGAACAGCAGCTGCTCTACTGTGGCTTCTACGCCCTGAGCCTCTAAAAGTGACTGTCTCACCCTAATCAGCACCTTTTTAGTGTACAGCTTTATTGATAATAAATCTTTTTTAGTGAAAAGGAAAAAAAAGAGAGAAAAAAACAGCAAAGCAGAACTTTTCCTGGGTGTTATCTCAGTGTCAGGAGCTCCTGGGTGAATTACCAGAACATCCTGAGGTTTGCATTAAAAAGCACAGGGTTAGCTAGCCCCAAGACATCCTTCTATAACTCCCTTCTTTAGGTGTTGCTCAATTAGTCAGAGACCATAGTTAAGCCTTCAGAGTGGGGGGTCTCCATGAACAGAGAATCACAGAATCATTACTCATCATCACTGGAGGTGTTTAGGAAGAGTCTGGATGGGGTGCTTGGTGCCATGGTTTGGTTGATTAGATGGTGTTGGGTGATAGGTTGGACTCGATCTCAAAGGTCTTTTTCAACCTGGTTAATTCTATCCTATCCTATCCTATCCTATCCTATCCTATCCTATCCTATCCTATCCTATCCTATCCTATCTGTTCTATTCTATTCTATTTAGGAAAAGACCTCTAAGATCATCAATTCCAACTGTCAATACCCCCATGCCCACTAACCCATGTCCCAGAGTGCCATGTCTAGATGATTTTTGAACACCTCCAGTGAAGGCAACTCCATCACTTCCCTGGGCAGCCTGTTCCAATGTCTGGCTAGACCTCGGGGGAATGCTTTGCAGCATCCTCCTGCAGCATGGGTGGGTCCTGCAACGCTTCCCAGGACAAGCTGGCTGCTGGAGAAGGAGCAACCTCACCCCTTATTCCTAATTTCACTCACTCAACAATATCAGCTTCTTTGGCACATTTCGAGGTGGCAGAATGCCTTTTTCTCTGGCTGCTGAGGCTGTGCTTCTTTTCCTGGTCTTTTCCCTCCTGTTCCACCTCGCACAGCAGGGCTGCTGAAGCCCAGCTTGAAGGGGAGCAGCATCTGCAACATGTGGAGAGAAACCTCTTGTCCACACCAGCCCCACCCCTTCCCCCCCGCCTCGACCGCATCACTTTTCCTCCCACTTGTTTTCCCTCGGAGCCAGCAGGGTGGGGTGGGGGAGAGGCAGGGAGCCATCCCCGCATTTCCAGAGCTCTGGTGTGATTCCTGCCTTCCTACTAGTGTGGATGTGATGGGAATGAGAATGGTGGAGCTCTGTCCTCGCACAGCGCTTTGTAAATGAATCGCTTTGATCTCAGGCGGATTTCCCTCTGCTATTTTTAGATGCGGCGAGGATAACCGAGGGATGTCGATTCTAATGCAGACAGAAAGGAGTTTCAGATGCAGTTTTCCTCTTGGGGCAGGGGAGAAGAGCAGAAGGAGGAAAAACAAGGCAATCTCCACCAGCCTTTCTGAGGCTCCTGGAAGGGAGATAGGTCACGAAGCCCTTGAGGCTAGAGAGGGATGTTCCCCAAATACAAAATTCATGAGACATCTGATAATTCTCCTTATGCTTCTCCTGGTTGCCTTTTGCATAGCTCACCCCTCTGCCACAGCCCAGAGTCAGCTCCTGTGATTAAATTCAGCTTCATATTGATGGGGAATATGTTTATCAGGGATTGCTAATAGTTGCCCTTTGATTTCAAGGTAATGGCAATGCCTCTTACTTGCCCTGCTTTAAGGACGTGTGTGGAGGTCTCAGATTGCTTGGGTTTGATCATGTCAGTTCCTTCTCTGCATTTCACCTTCCAGTTCCTTCTTTGCATTTCACCTTCAACCATAACAAAAAAAAATCCCCAAAACAAACCAACAAAACCTTCAGCAAAGCAACAAACAGATAAGCAACCCAAACCTTTCTTCTGGAGTGGAGTGTGTGTGTGTGTGTGAGTGCAGGCTTGCACACACGCTGCGTAGAACAGGAGCAAGAGCAAGAACCTGTTTACAGGGAGAAAGCTCTTCCAAAGGCTTTTCCTTCTTCTTCTTTTCCCATCTCCCGTTGCTGGGGAAACCACCATCCTCAGCTCTCCGAGCAGCTGACTCACCCAGCCCGGTCCTCTGCTGCATGCATCCTGCCTGGAGCTACAGCACGGGCACAAAGGAGACACAGGCTTCAGCAGTTCAACGGGAAACACACAAACCCTCCTTTCCCAGTGTCTCCAGGACATGACTGGTGACAGCTGGCTGGAAGAGGCTGTAGAAACGGCACGGGAGAAACTTTTCTTTGGTGCCTCAGGGAAGAAAGAGGCTGTGCAACTCGGAGGGATGTGGGTCCCAAGCTCTGCAGAGGGCAGCAGACCCGCGGGAGGCTGAACCCAAAGGGAATGCCATAGCTACAAAGGTTGCTGAAGCTGCTGGAGAAAATCCCTACCGATGCCCATAGGGCTTACTTCTCCCTTCTCCACAAATACTTGCAGCAATACAAACAAGCACTCTTCCCCTGCCCTCCCAACCCCCCAGTCCCCAGCCCCTGTGTTGGCATCTTTTGGAGAGGCTCAGTTCTGCCCAGCTGTGAGCTCTGGGGCTTGTAATGAGCATTTGTTTGTTTTCGGTTGTGATGCCCATGGTGCCTGCAGTTAGAGGATGGCGTTCCACGGCCACATGCAGTGGTGCAATAAACTTGGTGACCTGTTAGCTGAAACCAGGACACTAATATACTCAGGCTTTAGAAATCCCAAGCCATCAGGTCAGCCAAATAAGCTTTGATGTCAGAAGCTTAAAAATAAGAAAATTAGGATCTGCTTGGATTTTGTGATGCATTTATTAGTGTCCTACTCAGCTTTTCTCCTCAGTCTGGAGGGCTGGGATTTTAGCTGCTACTTTGCTGCTTCTTGTTTTCCTGTTTTCTTTCTATTCCAGTGCCACAGAATTGAGGAGGGTGGGGATCCAGGAGCTGTGATGAGACTGCAGGGGAGCAGTGAACACAGCAGGACTGGCAGCAGCCAGAAATCAAGCTTAGCAGGTTGTCGCTAGGCTGGTGTGTTTGGCTCCTGGCCTTGGCAAGCTTTTGGGAAACTGAGCAATAAGTGGAAATTTCCCCTGCCCAGGTTCTGGGCAGCCCGTGAAGCACAGATGTTTTTAACATCTGCATCTGAGGAGAGCTCTGATGCTACAGCCATTGAGGTCTGAGACAGGCGTTACCAGCTCTAGACTGCCAGTTCTTTAAACACAACTTTTCACCACCCCCTATTCCTTCTTTCCTTTTCACCACCCCCTATTTCTTTTTCCCTTTTTCACCACCCCCTATTCCTTTTTCCCTTTTTCACCACCCCCTATTCCTTTTTCCCTTTCTCACCACCCCCTATTCCTTTTTCCCTTTCTCACCACCCCCTATTCCTTCTTTTCCTTTTCACCACCCCCTATTCCTTCTTTCCCTTTTTCACCACCCCCTGTTCCTTCTTTTCCTTTTCACCACCCCCTATTCCTTCTTTTCCTTTTTCACCACCCCCTATTCCTTTTTCCCTTTTTCACCACCCCCTATTCCTTCTTTTCCTTTTCACACCCCCTATTCCTTTTTCCCTTTTTCACCACCCCCTATTCCTTCTTTTCCTATTTCCCCCCCCCACACACACACTTTCCAACACTGGGCTCCATCCCAGGTTTTCAGGTTAAGTTAACCAAATGAAGCAAAAAGATTCAGATCTGGGAAAAAGATCTCCCAATGTGGTCTCTCTGGTTAACTAGGGCACAAGTATGCATGACCAGGTGGAATGTCCTCCCCACCCCCTTCCTCACAGACCACTCCTGAGCAATCTTTCCAAAGCCTCTTTGGTATCCAGGATGCTCTTTCCTCATTAGCACCAGAGCTGTCTTTTCTCTGCTCCAATGGGCAGTTCTCCACTGGCTGTGGTTAGTCCCAATGCCCTTCCACAGTGAGACATTCCCCTTTTGTTCTCTCCTTCTGCTTCAAGCTTTCTTTTTCCTCAGGAGACCCTCTGGGCTCGATGCTATCAGTAATGCTCCTTGCTTTGTTCTCCAGCCCAGAGAAAGCTCAGTCCTGCAAATCTGCACTCTCCCCAGAGGAGAGAGAGAAAATTGGGCTGTGGAAATGACTTCATCCTTTGTTCACCCCAGACAAGTGCTGTTCAGGTGCTCGGGGTCAGGTCTTCTTCACAGACAGATGAATATTCCCTTGTTCCTTTGCACAGAGAGGAAGGAATATAATGAAAGAAAGTTCTAAGAAAGACAGTCCTGCAGAGCTGTTGCTCTCCAGCTGTGGTGGGCCTCCAAGGGATGTTGCATTCTGCAGGTACCATATGGAAGGACTGACCTGGGGTACATTAAGAGGAGTGTGCCCAGCAGATCGAGGGAAGGTCTCCTCCCTCTCTACTCTGCCCTGGTGAGACCTCACCTGGAATATTGTGTCCAGTTTTAGGCTCCCCAGTTTAAGAAGGACAGGGATCTACTTGAGAGAGTCCAATGGAGGGCTACCAGGATGATTAAGGGACTGGAGCACTGCCTGATGAGGAAGAGCTGAGAGACCTAAGACTTTTTAGTCTGGAGAGGTTAAGATTGAGAGGGGATTTAATAAATGTTTCTAAATCTCTGAGGGCTGGGGGTCAGGAGGGAGGGGACAGGCTCTGCTCACTTGCACCCTGTGATAGTACAAGGAGCAATGGATATAAGCTACAGCACAGGAGGTTCCACCTCAACATGAGGAGCATTGGTATGACCTCAGTCTTCTCCAGGCTAAATGGACACAGGTCTCAGCCTTTCCTTGCAAGGAAGTTCTATCCCTGATCCAGCTCCTTATGTCTCAGCCCTGCTTCTTGCTGTGTACAGCACACCACTGCTCACTGTGCTCTGGAAGGCAGATATGGGTCTTTTCTCAGTTTTTTGGTAAGGTACATCAGCTGCCCTGAGCCCTATGTGAGCTACTGGTCTGGGGCCAGAGTCCCTACTTATGTGAGAGGCTTTTGCTGCAGCTTGGCATCATCTGCAGCTTGCTGTGATGTGACCAGGTGTAACTGGAGAGCTGCCAGAAGTCAGGGCAGAGAGGAGAAGTGTTTTTATCCGGAGTAATGAGGCAGCATTTCAAGACTAGTCATAAGCCAGTGCTGTTTTTTCACAACAGACATTTGGCTTCACAGGGTGGACAGTCTCCTGAATCCTAAAACCCATTTCCTGGTGAATTCTTACTTCTGCAAGTAGGTCATGCCTGCTCTCTCCCCTTGGCTACAGCAGAGACTTGGCAGGTCTAAATAATAACTCTCTCTGCTCTTTGATGTTAGATGTCACTAAGTTGTTCCCTGCCATCCACTTTTCATTCCTTCAGTTCCTGCAAAAACCTGCTGAACACACAAGTTAATGAAGGGTAAGACATTTCTAGGTCCCACCAGCCTCTGTAGCATGTGGCACCTCCCCACTGTGACCTGCTGCTTTGGCTTGGCATGGGGGACATGCTGAAAGGACCACAATGTCCTGTGGAGTCACAGGGCAGGCAAAGCTGGTTTTTAAGCTGCAGTGTGCAGTGCTCAAACCTAATAAGCCTTAAAAGAAGCCACAACTTATAGGGTGTGCCCAGGTATTTTGCTGGGTATCTCTGTCCCAGTATCTCTGCTGGGTGTGGAGGTGACCTCCAGCTTGCCTGGAGCAGCTGGTCTGTGTTAAAGCCATCGGTGCTTCCAATTCCACCATGCAATACACTTTAAAGTGCTCACATCTCTATTTCCATAGAATCACAGAATCATAGAATTGTTCTGGCTGAAAAAGACCTCTATGATCACCTAGTCCAAATGGCAAACTAAGACCACCATGGCCATTACACCATGTCCTGAAATGCCTTGTTCACACATTTCTTGAACACTTCCAGGGATGGTGACTCTACTACCTCCCTGGGCAGCCTGTTCCAATGCCTGACCACTCTGCAGGAAAGGAATTTTTTTGCAATCATCAATCTAACCCTCCCCTGGCAC
Organism: Colaptes auratus; assembly: GCA_015227895.2. Taxonomy (NCBI): domain Eukaryota; kingdom Metazoa; phylum Chordata; class Aves; order Piciformes; family Picidae; genus Colaptes; species Colaptes auratus. The sequence continues at coordinate 4,522,910 of CM037644.1, forward strand.
AATTTCAGGCCATTTTCTCTCATTAGAATAGAATGGAATAGAATGGAATAGAATGGAATAGGATAGGATAGGATAGGATAGGATAGGATAGGATAGAATAAACCAGTTTGGAAGAGACCTTCAAGATCATCATGTCCAATGCACCATCCAACACCACCTAATCAACTAAACCATGGCACCAAGCACCCCATCAAGTCTCCTCCTAAACACCTCCAATGATGGTGACTCCACCACCTCCCCAGGCAGCCCATTCCAATGGGCAATCACTCTCTCTGTGTAGAATTTCTTCCTAACCTTTAGCCTAAACCTCCCTTGGTGCAGCTTGAGACTGTGTCCTCTTGTGCTGATGCTGGTTGCCTGGGAGAAGAGACCAACCCCCACCTGGCTACAACCTCCCTTCAGGTAATTGTAGAGAGCAATGAGGTCTCCCCTGAGCCTCCTATTCTCCAGGCTGATCAACCCCAGCTCCCTCAGCCTCTCCTCAGAGGGCTTGTGCTCCAAACCCCTCACCAACTTTGTTGCCCTTCTCTGGACATGTTCCAGCATTCTATCACCTGTTAATATAGAGAAGAGACCAACAACCTCCTCACTCCAGCCTCCCAACCTGGTCTATTCTATTCTATTCTATTCTATTCTATTCTATTCTATTCTATTCTATTCTATTCTATTCTATCCTATCCTATCCTATCCTATCCTATCCTATCCTTTCAGGGAGTTGTAGAGAGCAATGAGGTCTCCCCTCAGCCTCCTCTTCTCCAGATGAAACAATCCCAGCTCCCTCAGCCGTTCCTCATGAGACCTGTTCTCCAGACCTGTTCTCCAGAGCTCTACACATTCGACGGAGTCTCTGTCACGGAGGCTTCAGCTTCCACCGGGAGCCTTTGACAGACCTTGCCCTAATTATGAAGTGATTCCAGTGACATCTTAAATTATGGGTGAGTTTTACATAATTCTCTTGATATGTGTTGTTATGACATGGAAGATTCTCTCTCTGCTCTGCCAGACGGGGTGAATTATGTAAGGGCTTTGTTTTGTGCGCGGCAGGGTAATTTGCACCGCTGCACACATTCCGGGGATGCAGCTTTCAAAGGGCCTGGTCCTGCACGCAGCTGTGGCAGTACTGATAAGTTTCATGAACCTTATTAAACCTCTGCTTAATTATATAAGCTAACAGACAAGTTTAGATGACAGTGTTCAAACTGCAAAGTCAAGCGGGTGAGAAGCAAGGAAAGGCTTCTCCTGAAATGAACCAGAGCCAACAATGTCAAGAATAGAATAGAATAGAGTAGAATAGAATAGAGTAGAATAGAGTAGAATAGAATAGAATAGAATAGAATAGAATAGAATAGAATAGAATAGAATAGAATTAACCAGGTTGGAAAAGACTTTTGAGATCACCGAGTCCAACCTATCACCCAACACCATCTCATCAACTAAACCATGGCACCAAGCACCCATCCAGTCTCTTCCTAAACACCTCCAGTGATGGTGACTCCACCACCTCCCTGGGCAGCACATTCCAAAGGCCAATCTCTCTTTCTATGAAGAACTTCTTCCTAACATCCAGCCTAAACCTCCCCTGGTGCAGCTTGAGACTGTGTCCTCTTGTTCAATGTGGTCTTGCAGCTCAGAAGGTAGATTGCATCCTGGGCTGCACCAAAAGAGGCATAGCCAGCAGATTAAGAGAGGTGATTCTGCCACTCTGCTCTGCTCTGGTCTGTTGAGACCTCACTCAGAGTATTGTGTCTGTCTCCAGGGCCCTCACCACAAGAAGTGCATGGACCTACTGGAGTGGGTCCAGAGAAGGGCCACAAAGGGGGTTGGAGCACCTCTTCTATAAAGACAGGCTGAGAGAGTTGAAATTGTTCAGTCTGGAGAAGACTAGACTCCAGGGAGACCTTGTAGCAGCCTTCCAGTACCTGAAGATCCTACAAGAAAGCTGGAGAGGGACTGTTTGGAAGGGTTCATAGCACTAGGACAAGGGACAATGGTTTGAAACTAGAACAGGATATATTCAGATGGGAAATTATCATAGAATCAATAAGGTTGGAAAAGACCTCAGAGATCAGCAAGTCCAACCTGTCACCCAAGACCTCATGACTACTAAACCATGGCTTCAAGTGCCATGGCCAGTCCCTTTTTGAAAAGCTCCAGGGACAGTGACTCCACCGCCTCCCTGGGCAGCACATTCTCTGTGAAGAACTTTCTTCTCACCTCAAGCCTAAATTAGGAACAAGTTCTTTACTATTAGTGTTGTGGAACACTGCAACAGGTTGCCCAGGGAGGTGATGGAGGCCACATCCCCAGAGGCATTCAATGTCAGGCTTGATGGGGTTCCGAGCAACCTGCTCTAGGCGGGGATGTCTCCGCTTACTGCATGGGGCTTGGACTACAGACAGCCTTTGAAGGTCCCTTCCAGCCCAGTGCATTCTCTGAGCCTCTGATTCTGTGGTTCTATGAAGTGCAGCCCCTTTCCCAGGCTTCCAAGCACTGCTTCATTATATGATCAAATGCTGGTTGTTCCAGGGGGGCTCTGCCACAGCCACTGAGCAGCTGCCTGATGCAAATCAGTGGGCAGCGATTCAAAACCCTGTTTTCTTCCCATCATTTAGCGTGTGTGTGGCCCCAGCCCTTGTTTACTGCATGCTGCTCAGCCTGGCTGTAAAGATGAAATACTGTTTCTGCTGGGTTTACTCTTCATTTTTTTTTCCATGACACTCATTACTCCAGTCATGTTTGTTTATTTCACATGCACTCTATTAATTAATTTGTCTCTGTGAAGCCCAGGAAGGCAAAGAAGAAACATTCTCGCTTTATAGATAAGGAACAGAGACACAGAAGGGTTCTGTCAAGAATATCAATTAATTTGTGATGTTTTCGCTGGGGATGCTCAGGATAGCTCCTTCCACACATGAATTCTGGGCTTGTTTTAGCGCTGCTGTGTCTTTAGGCATGGGCAGGGCAGGACTGCAGCGGGCAGCTGCTGCCCAAGAGGAGCAGCTGCCCAAAGCATTTCCAATGCACAAAACAAGAGGCAGCAGCCAGATGGAGCTGAAGGGAAGAAGTGTTACAGGAAGAGTGGTCAGGCATTGGAACAGGCTGCCCAGGGAGGTGGTGGAGACACCTGGAGGTGTTCAGGAAACTTGTGAACATGGCACTTTGGGGCGTGGTTTAGTGGGCATGGTGGTGTTGGGTTGACAGTTGGACTTGAAGATTTGGAGGTCTTTTCCAACTTTAACGACTCTATGATGCTATGAGAAGGCAGGATCCCTTCTTGGCCATGAATTGCACAGCTTGATGACAAGGAGAATTTTAAAGCAAGAGGCTGAAGTAAAGCAGTGCTGTGACTTTGTGGGCACTTTCTTGCCATCTCTTTGCTCTGTATCTCTTCAGGCACAGACTGCAGCCTGTCACTAAAGGATTCCAGCATGCTAGGCAGGTATTGCAGAACCATAACATTGCAGAATAGTTGGGGTTGGAAGGGACATTTAAGGGTCATCTAGTCCAACCTCCCTCTGGTAAGCAGGGACATTTCAACTAAGTCAGGTTGCTCAGAACCCTGTCCAAACTAACCTTGACTGCTTCAAGTGCTGGGGCTTCTGCCACCTCTCTGAGCAACTTGTTCCAACAAGCAGTGTTTCACCACCCTCATTATACAAAAATGTCTTCCTTATACCCAGTCCAAATGTCCCTCTTTTAGTTTAAAACCACAACCCCTTGTGCTGTCACACCAAGCCCTGCTAAGAGGAGTGTCCCTTTAAATACTGAAAGGCCACAATAAGGCCTCCTTGCAATATCTTGCACACAGGTCCAAAGAGGAGGAAATCTCCTCTGTTGTCATAGAATAGAATCATAGAATCAGTAAGGTTGGAAAAGACCTCAAAGATCATCAAGTCCAACCTGTCACCCAACACCTCATGACTACTAAACCATGGCTCCAAGTGCCACATCCAATCCCCTCTTGAACACCCCCAGTGACGGGGACTCCACCACCTCCCTGGGCAGCACATTCCAGTGGCCAACAACTCTCTCTGGGAACAACTTTCTGCTCACCTCCAGTCTGAACCTCCCCTGGTGCAGCTTGAGACTGTGTCCTCTTGTTCTGGTACTGGCTGCCTGGGAGAAGAGACCAACCTCTGCCTGGCTACAACCTCCCTTCAGGTAGTTGTAGACAGCAAGAAGGTCACCCCTCAGTCTCCTCTTCTCCAGGCTAAGCAACCCCAGCTCCCTCAGCCTCTCCTCATAGGGCTTGTCTTCCAAACCCCTCACCAACTTTGTTGTCCTTCTCTGGACACCTTCCAGCAAGTCAACATCTTTCCTAAACTGAGGGGCCCAGAACTGGACACAGGACTCAAGGTGTGGCCTAACCAGTGCAGTGTACAGGGGCAGAATGACCTCCCTGCTCCTGCTGGCCACACTGTTTCTGATGCAGGCCAGGATGCCATTGGCCCTCTTGGCTGCCTGGGCACACTGCAGGCTCATGTTCAGCCTACAATCAACCAGCACCCCCAGGTCCCTCTCTGCCTGGCCGCTCTCCAACCACTCTGACCCCAGCCTGTAGCACTGCCTGGGGTTGCTGTGGCCAATGTGCAGAACCCGGCACTTGGATGTGTTCATGGTTCAATGGCCATGGAGGTTTTGGGTTGAAGGTTGGACTCAATGCTGTTAGAGATCTCTTCCAACCAAAAACAATTCCATGAGTCAAATCCACCATGGAGCGGGGTGAGACTGGAAGTCAGTTTGACTGAGCACAGCTTGTGAGGACCAAGGTTGGGCAATGGATGTGACAGCCACTGCCTAATCTGTCTTGACTGCCTGATAAAGGGCTTTATTTGGCTCAGCATACCTGGAATTACACCTAACTCTGGTCAGAGACATTCCTCTTTTGCCTGTCTAAAGCTAGCGTGAAATGTGGTGCAGTAAACCATCACGTTGTACTGCTCTCAGCTCTCTCACAAATGTCAGCAAATGAACCAGCCAATGACTTGATGAAGCAAAAATGTCTGTGCTGCTCCCCTCTTGCCTTCGTGTGCCCAGGGTTTTGGGGTAACCTTTAGAACACTTTCTATATTCAGCACCAGCAGCCAAAGAAGACAGCAGTGTGAAACTCCCCACAAGAACCCAGGCTTCAGCCTTCATGGCTGAGCACTCCTTTGAACAGGACCTTGATTTGTTCTGATGAGGACAGCTGTCAAAGCACTCAGGGAGCCGTGCTTCCTAAGCATCCATCGCTATTTAAACCCCAGGACCTTTTAAAGAGTGTAAGACTTGGCTTAAAGGGCAGCCTTCCTGAAATAAATGACTCTGAAACCTCTCAGGTCAGGTTTTGTGATGAATCCATACTGGGACAGCCATCACATCATTTTCTTATGAGGAGATTAATCTCTGATACCTGGCAATTGATTTGCAAGCTCCATTTATTTAGGATGTGTTTGCACAGCACCATGCACACCCATAGGGTATTATCCAGATCCCAAGGAGTTACTTAGTGCAGATCAATCGATGCAATTGATCGATTAAGCTGGATAAATACTTTTGGAACTTGGACAAGTGAAAGGTCCTGCAGTCATTCTCAGGTCTCTCATTTATGGTTTAGGAGCTGGCAAATCAGGGTCTAAAGAAAGCCAAGGAGGATGGTGAGCTCCACATGGGCCTACAGCTGGGTTCCATGCTTTCCTGACGCATGCTGCAAGTCTGAGTGAGAGGACAACAGGGTAGAAGGGCTCTGCAGAGGGACCTCGACCGACTGGCCAGATGGGCAGAGTCCAACAGGATGGCATTCAAGAAGTCCAAGTGCCAAGTGCTGCACTTTGGCCACAACAACCCCATGCAGTGCTCAGGCTGGGGTCAGAGTGGCTGGAGAGCAGCCAGGCAGAAAGGGACCTGGGGGTACTGATTGACAGCTGGCTGAACACGCGCCAGCAATGTGCCCAGGTGGCCAAGCAGGCCAATGGCATCCTGGCCTGCATCAAGAATAGTGTGGCCAGCACCAGAACAAGAGGACACAGTCTCAAGCTGTGCCAGGGGAGGTTTAGGCTGAAGGTGAGGAGAAAGTTCTTTCCCAGAAAGAATAATTGGCCATTGGAATGTGCTGCCCAGGGAGGTGGTGGAGTCCCTGACCCTGGAAGTGTTCGAAAGAGGACTGGATGTGGCATTTGGAGTCATGGTTCAGTTGTCATGAGGTATTGGGTGACAGGTTGGACTTGCTGATCTTTGAGGTCTTTTCCAACCTTATTGATTCTGTAATTCTATGAAAAGAGTTCTATGATTCTACCCTCACTCTGTAATGCACTGCTAGGCATGCATCACTTTATTTGAGGGCACAGCACTCACTTTTAAGAGGGACAGGGGGTACCTGAGCCATTTGGCTTTGGATGGTTTTGTTCTAAGTGTAGTTCCAGGACAGGGAATGTCCCTGTTTGCTGCCTCACTTGTAGCTGATTCTACTGATAAATTCACAGCGATAGCCTGAAGCCCACTTGGACATGGATGAGGCATTTGGCAGAGCAGTGTTATCCATTGCATATGTGAGCTAACACAAACCATCTGATCACACATTTGGCTTACAAATCAATTATTTCCTTCTGGTTGCAGAGCAATAACGTGGCTGTAGCCCAAGGTTTGGACAATAAATAAAACAGTTAAAGCCACTACTGATCAACTGCTTGCCCTGGGCCTGTTTGTTCCAAGATGAAGTACACTTGATGAGCTTGATGAGCTCATCCATTTTGGTTGACTTTTCTACAACTACAGGGATTTTTCCTCTCAGAGGCACTCTCAGGAGGGTGAGGAGGTGACTTACCCTGAGCTCTGGGCAATCAGAGGAGAGATTGGCTTCGGTGGTTCAGAACCAGATGGCTGGAGGCTTTATTGGCATTTAACACAAACTTTTGGCATTAAGGCAAATGCCTGGATCTGTAGGCAGCCCAACTTTCAGTAACTTTTTCTCCACTTTTGAGTCATCATTAATACCAACCCACTCAGCATTTTTTCCCCTCTGGGCCTACTCTCTCTTCCCAGCATTTTTTTTTGCACATGTACTTTAAATTTCCTCTAATCCTGCCGGTGATTAAACTTTCCCCCCACTCCTGCCTGGAAAGCTCCATCCAACTCTATAATCTTCATCAGCTGCACTTCCATTTTAGTTTTTCAAAGAGCTTTGTGCAGCTTTTTTGGGGAAGTTTTAGCAGCTGCTTCCCCTCCCTGTTGCTGTGTTGGTCGAGCAACTAGAATCTGCTTTCCTCTTTCATGCCCCTGCTGAGTGATTCCTCACCGTTGTGCTTCACCCTGATTGATTAAAGCCCTTTCCCACTGCAAACTTTGATTAAGTAGTAAAAGGCTTCCAGAAAAGCTTTGGTCTCTTCCTGCTCACTGTACAAGGTGGGTCAGCCAGTACCAAGGGGAACACCAAGGCTCTGGAAATGCTTGCAAGAACAAGGCTGCAGCCTTGTTTTCATCTCCTAAACATTTTCCACTTTGCTGCCTTGGCCAGGTAGATTCCTATGTGCTCAAAGCCCACTTTGCAGCATGAGGAATTCCCTGAACTTACTGGTGTCAGCTTCATTCTCACCAGTTCAGACTGTTTTCTGCTATAAATACATTTATAATTAGATTTATAAATACAATTTATGTATCTCTCTCTCTTTAGCTCTAGCTCTCTCTCTACCTCTACCTCTCTATCTCTATCATCTCTCTATCTCTACCATATCTTTCTCTATATCATCTCTATCTCCATTATCTCTATCTCTATCTCATCTCTATTTCCATTATCTCTATCTCTATCTCTATCTCATCTCTCCATCATCTCTATCTCTATCTCTATCTCTATCTCTATCTCTATCTCTATCTATCTCTCTATCTCTATCTCCATTATCTCTATCTCTATCTCTGTCTCTATCGCTATCTCATCTCATGTCTCCCTCTATCATCTCTATTTCTCTCATCTCTATCTCCTCTCTCTCTCTCCTTCTACCTCTATCATCTCTACCTCTATTTCATCTCTATGTATATACATATATCTCCACCTCTACCTCTATCTCTACCTCTCTATCATCTTTACCTCTATCTCTACCTCATCTCTATCTCATCTCTACCTCTACCTCTACCTCTACCTCTACCTCTACCTCTACCTCTACCTCTACCTCTACCTCTACCTCTACCTCTACCTCTACCTCTACCCCTCCCTCTACCCTCTCTCTCAATCTCTATCTCTATCTCTATCTCATCTCTTCCTCTATCTCTATCTCATCTCTCCCTCTATCATCTCTATTTCTATCTCATCTCTATCTCCTCTCTCTCTCTCTCCTTCTACCGCTATCATCTCTACCTCTATCTCTATTTCATATCACTCTCTATATATACATATATCTCTACCTCTACCTCTATCTCTACCTCTCTATCTCTACCATCTCTATCTCATCTCTATCTCTACCTCTAGCTCTACCTCTATCTCTGCCTCTACCTCTATCTCTCATCTCTATCTCTACCTCTGTATCATCTCTCTATATATCTGTCTCTATCATCTCTCTCTCATCTCTCTCTCTCCATCTCTATCCCTATCATCTATCTCTATCATCTCAGTCTCTAACTCCATCTCTCTCTCTCGCTTTAGCTCTGTATCTCTAGCTCTACAAAACATATCTTAAGTATCTGTACTTGCTTGTTCATGTCTGTATATATTTATGTATCTCTCCTAGGTGTTTGTGTGTATATATGTGACATATTTCAATGGGGTTGGACTTGATGATCTCCAGAGGGCCCATCCAACCCTGAGCATTCTGTGGTTCTGTGCTTGTGTGAGGATATTTTCCTCCTTGGCAGAATTTGAACTCCAAGCAGGCTGCTCTCTGTCTGATGTGGAGCATGATGAAAGAATTCTGCTTTTGTCTTCATTGAAAATGGAAATGATATAGAGTTGGCTCAGTAATATGCCACAGAGAGATGTGCCAGGGGGCAGCTCTGCAGTGGGTGAATCATAGAATCATTAAGGTTGGAAAAGACCTCTGAGGTCGTCTGGTCCAAATGTCAACCCAACACCACCGTGCCCACTAAACCATGTCCCAAAGTGCCATGGCTACACAGTTTTGGGATACCTCCATCTGGCAAAGCTCTCCTTCAGCCAGATATGTAACTGGGTAAGTCTAATCCCCTGCTCTGCACTGTGCATGTTGTGAGAGGCTGCACTGAGGGGAAGAAAGGCCTTCAGCAAGTGACCTCCAGTGGGGAAACACCTATGAGGTGCTGGCTTTGCTTGACAGCAGGGAAGTCATGGACCTGCCTTGGGAGACTGACATATGTCTGGGCTCCCCATCACCCATCTTGAGTGTTGAGTAAATGTGCAGAAAAGGATACAACAGGACCAAGCATTAGTGGCCAAGAAGGTGAGAATGGTGATGTGTCCATAAGTTGAGCCTGAGGAATCATCCAAGAAGAGGACACTGGCTGGTAAAAGCAGCATCCATATTCCTGATTGCTTTCTGATTTCCTTTGCCTTCTCTTTGTTTTGCTCAGTCTACCCTGATTAAGTGATTATAAAATCTGCTGATTGGCTCTCCCTAGAAACCCTCATTATGTTACCTAAATCAAACCCTTTGGATTATTGAATGCAAAGCAGTATTTCCACCAACATCTCCGTAGCAGGTGGGGTCCCAAATATTGCCACTACTTCCAAAGGCAGTAACTGTCCTTTTAAATGAAGAAAGTTACCCCATCCCCCCCCTTTAAACCACAACAAAAGTTCTGCTTTTTGCCTAACAAGAAAAGAAGTTTAATTTTTAAAGATATTAACTGGCTTAATTATCAGAAGGCATGGTTGGATGAGCAGACAATTAAAAGAAGGAGAAGCTCAGAAGGAAAAGTTCATTAAGTGCATTAGAGAGACAATGGGGGAAAGCAAAACTATTTGAAGTGCCATTTGGAAGAAAACCATTTGGGAAGGAAATAGGATTAATTAAGTTTTGAAACTGGTTAATTTTGTTATCTGAGAATATTTCATAGATTAACACTGTAACATACTTAGGAATGAGGTAATGTCTGAGGTCCTGCAGCAAGAGGGTGAATTGCTGCTGTAGATAAAGGTACTTCAGAACAACAGGGAAACGCCAGACTTACTGGAGCCTGTGGTGCATTCTGCACACCAGACTAGGATCAGGCCCTGAAATAGCCACAGCAGAGGAGTTTGAACTGTGTCAGGGTGTGAGCTGAGGCCTGCGAAGCTCAATGAGTGGCAGTGGGTTTGTTGCCTCTCAGGCTGAATGCGTCCCACTCTCCGATCCTCAGAATCCACTCCCTCGTCCTCAGAATCACAGACGCACAGAATCGCCAAGGTTGCAAGAGACCTCAAAGATCAGCAAGTCCAACCTGTCCTCATGACTACACCATGGCACCAAGTGCCACGTCCAGTCCCCTCTTGAACACCTCCAGGGATGGGGACTCCACCACCTCCCTGGGCAGCACATTCCAATGGCTAACAACTCTCTCTGGGAAGAACTTTCTCCTCATCTCCAGGGGCACAATGACTTCCCTGCTCCTGCTGGCCACACTATTCCTGATGCATGCTAGGATGCCATTGGCCTTCTTGGCCACCTGGGCACACTGCTGGCTCATGTTCAGCCAGCTGTCAATCAGCACCCCCAGGTTCCTTCTGTTTGGCAGCTCTCCAGCCACTCCCATCCCTTCCTTCACCCCCCCTTATTGGCCTTGTCCTTTTCATCCAAGTGAAACTTCTTTTCCTTAACACATCCTTGGTAGAGCTAAAAAGTCACCTGGAGGAGCATGGGATGAAGGCACTGTCACCAGAAATGTCCCTGAACAGGAGTCATTTTCCTACTGATGTATTCCCATTCCCTCTTCCCTGGAGCATGTGTGTGCAGGGGTTTGGAGCACAAGCCCTATGAGGAGAGGCTGAGGGAGGTGGGGTTGGTCAGCCTGGAGAAGAGGAGGCTCAGGGGAGACCTTCTTGCTCTCTACAAGTACCTGAAGGGAGGTTGTAGCCAGGTGGGGATTGGTCTCTTCTCCCAGGTGACCAGCACCAGAAGAAGAGGACACAGTCTCAAGCTGTGCCAGGGGAGGTTAGGCTGGATGTAGAAAGAATTTTCTTCATAGTAAGGGTAATTGCCCATTGGAATGTGCTGCCCAGGGAGGTTGGATCACCATCCTGGAGGTGTTTAGGAGGAGACTTGATAGGGTGCTTGGTGCCATGGTTTAGTTGATTAGATGGTGATGGGTGATAGGTTGGACTCGATGATCTCAAAGGTTTCTTCCAACCTGGTCTATTCTTTTCTATTCTATTCTATTCTATTCTATTCTATTCTATTCTATTCTATTCTATTCTATTCTATTCTATTCTATTCTATTCTATTCTATTCCATCAGGGATGTTCCAAGTGTCATTTGGAGGGTTTCTGAGTCCTGCACTAATTCCTCATTTGCTACCTTCCCCCCTCCTTCCTGTTCCCCTTGACAGGGTGTCTGAATCCCTTTCCTTCCATGGATTTGTCTCCCTGAGATTTGTTTGCAGGACTGATCCTACAAAAGAAGATTTTCACTGATTTTGGCTCAGACCTCTGAAAACACTAAAAGAGCTCAAATCTCATCTATATGAAATTTCCCTGCTGCAAAGAGTTGGACAATATGGAGCCCCTGCTTCAATTTCTTTGTATCACCAAGTCCAATAGCTGAGTGAAATCAACATGGCAGGGAAGGGCAACAGTGATCTGCTCCTGCAGCTGGATTAGGGCTTTTTTTTGTGCCTTGGTTTTCTTTCAGGTGTGGGTGATGGATCAAGACAAATTACTTTTCAGAGCTTTGCAGCCTATTCAGTAATGAATTAATCTGAACAGCCATGGTCCTCCCAGTGCTGCTGCTGCCACGGCTACCACTGCCTGAGCAGGACTTTTAATTGCAAAGCCCTCCAAATTCACCCTAGGCTCCCCTGGGAGCATTCTCTGAGCTGAGAGTCTCCAGGTAGGAGCATAGATGGAGTGTAAAGGAGCTCACAGTCTGCTTGTGTATCTCCCAAAATATGACACTGACAACTCAGATCAGCCCTAGTCAACTTCTCATCAAATCAAGGACTGCAAATACTGGGAGATGGAAAAGTCTTCCTTCATGGAGGTGGAGAGATTCAGGCTAGATGTGAGGAGGAAGTTCTTCACTGTGAGAGTGGTGAAGCCCTGGAATGGGTTGTCCAGGAAGGTGGTTGAGGCCCTCACCTGGAAGTGTTTTAGCCCAGGCTGGATGAGGCTCTGGCCAGCCTGATCTAGTGTAGGTGTCCCTGCCCATGGCAGGGGGGTTGGAACTGGATGATCCTTGTGGTCCCTTCCAACCCTGACTGATACTATGAAACTATGATATACAAGTGTGTGGCATGGCCCTTAGCCATGTCGTGAGCTACCTCTGCCCAGGTGGCCAGGTGGCTAACAGCATCCTGGCCTGGATCAGGAAGGTGTAAGAAGCAGGAGCAGGAAATGATCATGCCCCTCTACTCAGCATTGGTGAGGCTGCATCTTGATATTGGGGTCAGTTTGGGCCACTCACTCCAGAAGGACATTGAGGTGCTGAACAGGTCCAGAGAAGAGCAACAAAGATGCTGATGAGTCTGGAGAACAGGCTGGTGAGGCGCAGCTGAGGGAGACCTCATTGCTCTCTATAACTCTATGAATGAGTTGGAGTGGGGTAGGGGTTGGTCTCTTTTCCCTAATAGGGATAGCATGAGAGAAAAATGGCTTCAAGTTGTACCATGGGAGGCTTAGGTTGGATATTAGGAAAACTTTCTTTCCTGAAAGAGTGGTCAAGCATTGGAACAGGCTGCCCTGGGAAGAGGGTGGAATGCATCCCTGGAGGTGTTCAAAACCATGCAGACATAGCTGTTTGGAAGGTGTTTTAGTTTCAGGGTGGTGTTGGCTTGACAGTTGGATCTGACAATTTTGGAGGTGTTTTCCAACCTTACCAATTCTATGATTCTATGATTAGTGGAGGGTGGATCTGTGACACTGTCCTTGGGCAAGCTTAGGAGTGTGAGTGACAAGGTGTGATGCTGAGAAAGCCATGGGAGATGAATTTAGCTGAGAAACTGCAAACATATGTGAGGCAAAAATGAGGTCCATGGGTGCCTGAAAGTAATTTTCCATGTGGGGTATTTAAGGATCTTAAGTTCCAAATTGTTAATAATGACATTGAAGGGAACCCTATAACTCTCTTTCCATTCCTGATGAGATGCTAATTTATTACTTCAATTTCTCTGATTAATGTAGCACTTGTTTCAAATTTGGGTTTTACTTTAATATTTAAACTTCCCCATGAGAAGAGCTGCAGAAGGGCCAAGGTGACTGAGTGTCCCCCCCTCCACACTGGGATGGCAGAATCCCAGAGCAGGGTAAGCTCTGCTAGCAGAGCTGATCTGCAGTAAAACCCATCACACACCAGCTTTTGTTTCAGCTCCCTGCTCTCCAGAAGGGCTGTACCTCAATGCCAGGCTGCAGGGAAAGGGCAGCTCTGCTCACTCATGCCAGGGAAGAGAGCTTCTTCAAAATCTACCCTGTGAATGGACAATTTTAAGTTGTCAGGAACATCTCCCCCCCCACCCCCCTCCCTCCCCCCCCCCCCCCCAAATGAGCAGAAAAAAGGCCCAGAGCTGGTGTTACTCACATAAGTGTCATGGTAGGGCTTTCCCCTAAGAAATAGTAAGGAAAAAAATAATAAAATAAGCTTTTTACTATTCCTTTACAGCATCTGTGTGGAATTAGTCAGACAGAACCGTGGTGGCTATCACCTTCATCTTGGACCAGACAGGAAAGTGAGCTCCACTATTCAGAGTAGCCATTCCCTCAGGTGGGAATCTGTCTCCTCCATGGAGCCTCTTGGGGCTACAAGAAATTAAAGGCTTCACCTGTGATGGTCTTGGTTTGACCACTCAATAAGAAGGCTTCACCTGTGATGGTCTTATCTTGACCACTCAATTAATAGGAAGGCTTCACCTGTGATGATCTTGGCTTGACCACTCAATTAATAGGAAGCCTCCACCTCTGGTGATCTTGGTTTGACCACTCAATTACAACGAAGGCTCCACCTGTGATGGTCTTGGTTTGACCACTCAATAAATAGGAAGGCTTCACCTGTGATGGTCTTGGTTTGACCACTCAATTAATAGGAAGGCTTCATCTGTGATGGTCTTGTCTTGACCACTCAATAATAGGAAGGCTTCACCTGTGATGGTCTTGGTTTGACCACTCAATTAATAGGAAGCCTCCACTTGTAGTGAGTTTGGTTTGACCACTCAATTAAAATGAAGGCTTCACCTGTGATGGTCTTGGCTTGACCACTCAATTAATAGGAAGGCTTCACCTTTGATGGTCTTGACTTGACCACTCAATTAATAGGAAGGCTCCACTTGTGGTGAGTTTGGTTTGACCACTCAATTAAAATGAAGGCTTCACCTGTGATGGTCTTGGTTTGACCACTCAATTAATAGGAAGGCTTCACCTGTGATGGTCTTGGTTTGACCACTCAATTAATAGGAAGGCTTCACCTGTGATGGTCTTGTCTTGACCACTCAATAATAGGAAGGCTTCACCTGTGATGGTCTTGGCTTGACCACTCAATTAATAGGAAGCCTCCACTTGTGGTGAGTTTGGTTTGACCACTCAATTAAAATGAAGGCTTCACCTGTGATGGTCTTGGCTTGACCACTCAATTAATAGGAAGGCTTCACCTTTGATGGTCTTGACTTCACCACTCAATTAATAGGAAGGCTTCACCTTTGATGGTCTTGACTTCACCACTCAATTAATAGGAAGGCTTCACCTTTGATGGTCTTGACTTGACCACTCAATTAATAGGAAGGCTCCACCTGATGGTCTTGGCTTGACCACTCAATTAATAGGAAGGCTCCACCTGTGATGGTCTTGGTTTGACCACTCAATTAATAGGAAGGCTTCACCTGTGATGGTCTTGGCTTGACCACTCACATGGCCCCACTCTGCTTTAGGAAGACATAGATAAAGGCCCATGTTAACCCAGGACGATCTACGTCCCAAGGAAAATAAGCATGGGTGTTGTGGCACTGTGGAAAGCAGTTAACCAACAAAGTGACAAAAATCAGAGCCCAGACAAGAGGGAGTCTGTTTTAGAGGGAATTATTTATTAGAAGACAGGAGGTTGTCACGTACAGATTCTGTCCTGCAAAAGTGTCCTGGTCACAGATACGTCAGGGAGACATTTAAACCTGTTAGAGCTGGCTCTGGTCTCCACGCAGAGATACTCAAGCACAGCATAAGCCCTGCCAGACCTGGCTCTCATGCTGGTGCTCAGCTGGGGAGAGGCCTGGCATACACCTCCCCTGAGCTCGTTGCACCGCGTCTTTATCCCACTGGATAACCTGGGCCCTTTGGCCGAAACCAGCGAGGGGGCCAGCAGCCGGTGCTGCAAAAGGGGCACTGTTCTTCCCTGGAATTAACCTGGGGGGATATTTTCCCAAGTAGGGAATTGGTCTTCCATCGTGCCAGCGATGAACGTGGCTGAGCAAGTGCTACGGAGATACAACCATGCTATGAGGTAGCATGAGGTAAACTAAAGGGTAAAAAATAATGAAAGGGAAAAAAAGGCAAAGGAAAAAGAAAGATCTCTGTGATACAGAGAAGAGCTCTTCCCACCCCTCTCACCCCCTCAGCAAACAGGCAGTGCCTGAGCCCTCTGCAGAGACCTCTGAGAAAGCACTCTGACAGGTGGATCACGAAAGGCAGCAGTTCTGCTCAGAATAGATGTGCTCCTATCCTATTCCTCCCAATTTCATGGCTGACCTGTTTGATTTTGGGTTGGCAGGCAGCATTCACAAGGCCTCTGCATAGCCCCTGAGGGTGCTCAGGCTTTGCCAAGTGAAGCCAGGTGCACAGAGCGCTGCTAGCGCTGGTTTTGCACCTCTTGAGCCAACTCCAGCCCCATGGTGCACTGCACAGCGTGTGGGCAGCACTGCTGGAGACCGCAGGGACAAGTGAAATGGCTGATGAAAAGCACCAGCCCTCAGACTGGCAATAACAAAGGGCACAGACCAAGCCTCTGCAGATGCTTTGTGGCTCACAGCTACCTTAGGCTTGGTTCCTTACCAGCCCCTGGGCTTTGCCTTATTCAGGCGTGCATCTTACTGTATTGTACCACTGCACATTGGCAATGCCAAGTCCAGTGGCTATGAGTTTCTTTTTGATAGAAACCATCCACATGGACATTTCCCCAACATCTAGCAGGTTTTCTCCAAAGGGAGGTGTTATCCAGGACTCATCTGTTTAACCTTCTCATTGATGGGTGCTGAGGATAAATAAATATTCTGGAGTCTGGCTCCTTAAGATGGTTCTCTGCTGAAGCCACCTTTTTGTCCACCCATGGGACTTTGCTGGCTGGCTCAGGATATCACCTTCACTATCTGCAAAGGCAATTTACTCACTCTCTGCTTCTTAAATCCCAGTCTATGGCTCCAGAGACCCTGGGCATAATCCCCCTCTTTTGCTCATATTGTCCAGGAGCTGTTTGTCTACTATCAGGACTCTAGCTATTGCCCTTTCAGTCCATGATATCTCAAAGGAAAAACTATATTGGAACAGGTTTGTCAGAAATGTAGCAGAATTGTCAGGAACAGCCTTGTTATGGCTCCATCAATAATTTCCTCACTCATCCAAGTGTGGCTTTTGTTAGCTTGGTGTACCAGAAGCCTTTGAAAGCAGGGACTTGGCAATGAATGTCACAGCTGATGCCAATGTCAATACCAAATGGTCGACTACAGACCTCAGAAGGGACCATTTGATATAGATGAGCATTTTTCTTTCACTGCAGCTTACCTTCATTGTTGGAGGCAGTGGGGATGGGTACCCAGACTGTAGCTGTAAAGCAAAGCGCAGACCCTCCATGTACCTTAGGATAGCAGACACTCAGCATTGAACTAGCTGTTGCCACAATAGGCCTATCTTCTAATCAGCTTTTATGTTCCTAAGGCACTCAGACTCCTTTTTTGGAACATGCACTCAATAAGTTTGATGCTTGGGGTTGGGGAGCTTTAGAGGAGGCACCACAAGGGCACACACACTCGTTTGAAGTGAAACAGATGCTCCAGGCTAACTGAATTATCAAACCTCTGGAGAAATCCTGGCTGTATCTTCAACCTTTAAGGGCTTTCTGTGGCATTGGTGTGCTCCCACCCTCTCACCCTCTGGAAGGGGAAAGAGCTAGGACCCCCCATCCTCTAAAGGACAACAAAAGGGTGATACTTGGAGAAGAACACCACTCTTCTCCCATATGGGAGATCAGCAAGTCAAAGCTCTTTGCCTGCTGTTTGCCACAAAACCTCAGACTGGGGCACTCATCTGAAATATCATCTCCTTCCCTTCTCCCTCAGCTCCACCTTAAATACCTCCACATTGTCCCAACCTGCTCTAGGTCTAATTCCAGCTTGCTCAAGCAGGAGGCACACAGGCACATAGCAGAGCACCTGATTTTACTTCAGGCAACATGATAGTAGCTTTTGCCTCTATTCCATGTTTCCTTCCAGAACTGGATCTTCATCCACTCACAATTAAAACCTTTTCCTCCTAGTACTTACTGAAACACTTTGATGAGTGAAGCTCACCTGTCAGAGCTGCCTGGATGTTGTTGTTGATGAGGAAAAATTCTCACTGATATTTTCAGAGAGCAAAGGCAGGAGAGAGGGATGTTTTCTCTCCAGAGCATGTACACAAAGACGGAGGCAGATCTTCCCTCAGGACCAGACAACGCTGGCCCCTACAGCGCACAGCAAAGCTGAGCATCCTCAAGGTGCCACCTAGGCACGAGCAGGGCTTGACTTCCCGACCCAGTTTGGGCCCCCCCTGCAGCGAGGGCTCTGGGGAAGGTGTGCTGCCTGCATGGCTGCACTAAGGAAAGCCTAACAGGGAGGGCAGACACTGAGAAGTTGGAGAAGCTCAAAGCAGAGGAGCGCAATCCACTGGGGCTCCGGGGCCCTGGCAGAGAGGCCATTCCCAACTTTGTGGCACCGAATCGCCAGCGTGTTTTGAGTATCTCAGCTGGGGGCTGTGTGTGAACCAGTTCTAAAGAGATCCAAAGAAGCACATGTTGTCATTTGTACAGCATGGATGGCATTACCGGGGGAACAACCCCATCACACAGACAGGCTTGCACATTCTTCAGCGTCGCTGTATACCTTGATAATCGAACTGCCAACCCTGTCCCTTTGAAACCCATCAGGGGTCCACCACATAGCATCTTAACAAGAAATCAATAATAAAAGTTACATCTTATATAAAGATTTATTCAGTGCATGGTGTTGTATACAAAAATAATAAACAACTCTCTTGTTTGCTTTGTTTGGTTTTGTTTCGTGTGTCTTGCACGAGGCAGGGAACCGCCCCGCGCGGAACGATGTCAGGTTTTGGAGCACAGAATCCAACGATGATTAATGCACAAAATCTTAAAACACATCATGCAACTCTAGGCCAAGATTCCAACTTTCTCCCATGCAACAGACATGATGACCTAATGGAAACCTACTACTTTATTTGTCGTTGTTTGGGTTTGTTTGGTTTGGTTGCTGGAAAAACAATCGCTTCCAATAGCATGTAATAAGTATACGTTGGTTTAGGGGGACCTGTCCTAACGCTTCCTCCTACACAATAGTCACGTGCCCTGGTACAGTGAGAGAAGGACTTTTACAAAGAAGACATGTCTTTAAAAAAAATTAAGTCACCTTAATTCCACAGTTTTCTGTCTTTAGAAAAAAGAAAGCCACAACAATAGTTGAACATGACGCACACAAGGGAATTAAGAGAGAATTCTACCACTGGAGGATAATTTCACCCGTCCCGCTCACGTCCGCTCGGGATAACAAAGCACTCAGTGCCTACAGACTGGAGGGGAAGGGAGGGGAAGGGAAGGAGGAAGGATTTAGCACAAGACTTTACCAGACGCTACAAATCT
This sequence comes from Colaptes auratus, assembly GCA_015227895.2. NCBI lineage: Eukaryota > Metazoa > Chordata > Aves > Piciformes > Picidae > Colaptes > Colaptes auratus. The sequence goes on from CM037644.1 coordinate 4,541,863, forward strand.
ATAAAATCTCTATTTTTGTGGTTTTTAAAACCACAAAACACTGTTTGCTTGAGCCTGCGACACCAACTCTCAGTTCCAACCCTGATTTTTATGTCTGTCTGTATTTTTTTGTTCTCTCTTCCCATTATTTGGTTTGAAAGACTAGCTTCAAAGACCCATTGGAGTTCAGAAATCAAAAAAGTTGCACTGTTCCAAATTAAACCAAACACTTTGGTTGTGTTGTTTTTTTTTTTTTTTCAACCAAGCCTTAGATACAAACTGTAAGCCAAGGAAACAACAGAGTTACACATCTGTTTGTTTGGTTTTCCTTTGTTTGTTTTGCCCCTATAAAACATTACAAGCGTTAAAATTTCCTTTGAAGAGCAAAAGTGGTCTTTTTTTTTGGGGGG